>UELX01006492.1:0-10766 GCA_900480035.1 Eupelmus urozonus | reverse complement strand
AAAAGTTCAGTTAATTGGACAACAGCCTTCATTGTTAAAAAGACATATTTTAAAATGCGCAGACGAAGTGCGTAAATCAACTAACGTGCGCAATTACTTGCAATTACTTGCAATTACGTGCAATTAGGTTGTAGAGTGTTGGATAATTGCGCGCCGAGAATAGCGGGAATAAAATCAGTCTAGCGGGAATAAAATCTGTCTAGCGGGAATAAAAAAAGTAAATAGGGGAATAAAAAAGTTACTAGGGGAATAAAACGAAACTAGCGGGAATAAAATCAACTTTTACTCCCGCTGAAGAGGTCCATAAACTGAACTTTTTAGGTGGTTAGGGTGAAATAGTATATTATGCACCGAGGGAATAAAGTAGATTATGGGTTAGTTGTGTGTAAGTTGCGCCCGAGCGAAGCGAAGTACATGACCTGTTTTACTTCACGAGTGCAATATACGCTTTTTTAGTACACCCTGACCAAAAAGGGGGTCTTTTTCTCGATATCCGGGATAAAATACTGCTCAATTTATCTGAGAAAAAAGCGTTCGGCGTGCATGTTCAGAGTGCTTTTTCCTCAGGGAAATAGAGTAGTAGTTTATTCTCGGCTGATCGAGAATAAAAACGTCACCTTAAGCCGAGGTGCACAAAAAAGTACTTTTCCCAACACGCGCAAGAAATAGGCCCTTTACCATGCCTAAAATTGGTAGAGAAAGTTGAGCATTGCGAGCATTAAAATTAATTTTTATAAAAAGTAAATTTCATAAAATCAAGAAATTTATTTTTCATCAATAGTGAATTTTAATATACACTTTTTAAGACTAAATTTTTGAAAATCAAGAAATTTACTCTTGATCACGAGTAGTTTCATAACATTAATAAATATACGGGTTTAGAATTACAAAATACAAAAATAATAGATAGTGCACTAGGGAAGAAAAGTAAAGAGCCTCTCAAAACGGAAGTATATTGTCACTCCAACCGAAGGCAAGGGTGACAAATGTATGACTTGAGGCATTCTTTATTTATTCCTGTGATGAATATACGATGTTTTTTACGCAACCGCGTATAGTAGGTGCTTTATTGGCCACCGTAAGGGAGTGCAGTCCCACTTTACGCGCAATGTATAAAATATTAATAAATTTACTACTTGTAAGGAATGAATTTAAAAATATACTCCTAATTATGCAGAGTAAATTTCGAAAATTCAAAATTTACTTCTTGTATGCAAAATAAATAAATTCACTACACTAGTTAATTAAATACATTTTGACCTGAATCTAGTTAATAATTTTGAGAAAGTATTTCTTTCAGAAAATCATCACCTACTACATATTAACAGTAACTTCTTAAAATCAAGAAATATCTCTTTATTTCGCTCTTATAGAAGAGCCATTTTAAAACAGATTTCAGAGCCAGTTCTGACTGATTTTCCCAAGACACAAACATGCCTGCATCTTCTTAATTTATCCCATTGTCCCTAAATCATCCAATCTACTTAAAAAAAAGTTGAACCATTCCAATTTAAAACTCGAAGGACTTCCTTTCAAGCATTAGCGCAAATGAAATTTGTAAATTCGAAATTTCGTATCTCCTCCTTAATCTTGTACGCTCTCCCAGGCCGCAACTTCTCCCCTTTGGAGCTCCCGTTCCTTTTCCTCTCGAGGTTCCTTCCTTCTCTCTTTCCTTATTTCGTTCTTTCTCACAAGGGTGGGAAGCCTAGACAAAGAGGCGGACTCGGCGCGAATGCAAATTGGAGATTCGATTCGGCGCGGCCTCCTTTCTTCTTTCCGTCTCTCGCGTACGTGCAAACAGCACGTCGGGGTCCCGGGCGCTGAAAAAATGATACGTCGAAAAAAGTATATGCAACCGGAGGAAGGAGGAGGAATTCTTGCGTTCCTCTCGTCGCTTATTTAGAAGGATACGCCTTACGAGGCGAAACAATTTAGTTGGGAAGGAAGGAGTTTTGCTTAGTTTTATTATGCTTAATTAAAGTTACATCGGTTTAGATAAATTCTTGGAGAAAAAGAGGTGGGATTAGAGCTTGTGTTTAGGAGGGATAATTTTGCGCAAACGGAATCGGAAGAATTTGTCTGGAAGAATTACGATGTTTTAATTAAAAGTTGAAGAATTTGGGAATTTGGTTAAACAGGTCTTTAGGTTTAATTAAGTAGTCGGTATAAATAAGACCAAAATTCGTAATTCGTTATTAATTCTAGGATAACAAATGTAAAAAATTTTCTCCGAAACGTTAACTTTTGAAAAAAGTATTTTATAATTCTCCGACGCGACTTTTATAAGCATACTCAACTTATGAATTTTAATTAAATTCATTTGAATTTTCATGCATACATTTGGGAAGATTCAAAATAGTAATATTTTCTGTAAAAAAAAGTATGCATTCAAATATAACTGTTTTCCCTCGGTCGGAGATTTAATTAACAACTGTTTTAAATAGGTCACAGCGCTTAAACCTGCAGTAATTTATTGTGGCGCTAAAAATTCATACCCAATTTAAGAGCCGCTATGATACATGTTTCTTAATTCTTAAAAAGATGAATAACGCCGCATACATCGAGCTCGAAATGCATTCTCCCGAAATCTTATTTTTAATACGAGACTCGTAGTGCAGCCATTAATTCAAACCGTGACCCCATAACCGAATTAGCAAAGCTTTGAACTTCTCGAATTATACGTAAGATCCACATCCATAAAGGTGATAATCCAATGAGAGACCGAGGCGGATTATCTAGCTCACGCAAAATTGACTTAACAACTTTTCGCGCACACGTTCGCCGCCTAAAACTCAACGTCCCTTACTTCCTCCTCGAACTCGAGAAGTAAAACAAAGTATATCGATTATCGGGAAATAGCGTAGAGGCTATTAATGCACGACTTCGGGGCGCGTGCAGCTCTTTTAATATAGGCGCCTCCTAGCGATTTTTCTCGCGAGTTTTACACTGCGTCGGCTTCCTTTTTTCATAAATCTCGTAACATTGAGCAAGAGATGAAAAGAAGGGGGCACGGAGAATGGAACGCTGGAGATACCTGGGCTCTGTCAGCTGTTTTTGCGAAGACTTGAGCGATTTCGCGCAGGATACGCTTAGCTTAAATGTCTATGACGAAAGAATTATCTGAAGGAAATTTTGTTGTAGTTGTTGTTGACTATTTTTGGTACACGGTTTTGTTTAGATGCAGAAATTGAATATTCGTTGAGGCCTGTTTAAACAGTAGCTCGTTACGATTAGTTTTGGCAGAATGTAATATTAATTGAATGATTGAGTCTGCTTTGTTGTATTGTTAGTAAATGTTTCGAAATTCCCGGACCAGAGTGGCTTCAAAATTCAACTCAAACTTCGACTCTGATTCAAACGCAATTCATTCTCACTAGACTCATACATCATATTCGCATATTTGCAAACCTTTGTAATATCAAATTCCCTCTTCTCCCGTAGAAACTAGCGGGAAAATGCTAACACAAACTAAACACGGAAAGTAGTACGCTTGCTTTCTACCACTGTTACACAATTTGTGTATTAGAATAAAGTGTTGTATCTGTACGCAGATGGATTCTAATCATTTCTATATTACGCTTCACTTATTTGAAATCCGAAAAATAGATTGACCAGGGATTTACTTTTATATCGTTTATCAAGTTTTGTTTGAAAATTTGTTATATTTTTCAGATTCAAACAAATAAATATAAGTTTTTAGTTGTCAGCTAGTTAAAAACCTATTAAAATCCGTATACAAAAGCGATATTATTTTACTCAATTATTTTCAATACCTTAAACAAAAACTACTGTTTAACCCCTTTCAACAATCTTCTCCATACACCACAACCTTTCAACGTCATCTACATTAAACGACACCAGCGCAGCATCGCTCGGTTATTCGGACGTAATCAATCAGTGAATTTGCTTAGCTCTCTCTCTCTCTCCCTCTCTTCCTCTCTCGAGGCGCAAGTAGCTCAGCAGCGCGCACCGAGAGCAGAGCGCTGCGAATTTTCGAAGCAAACAGCCCTTACGCGCAATTCGCCGGAGAATCCTGACGCGAACGAAAGCTCGTTGCGCCCGCCTGGACAGCGTCACTGTCGCCAGTCTTTAATCAATTATGTAAAACATTTGCGGACCGCGACAGGTACTGCTTTTTGGTCCAACTCCTCTCGCGACGTTACAAGGGAGAGAGAGAGAGACGGAGCTGGAGCAGTGCGTCTATATATAGAGAAAGCAGTTGGCTCGCTCGTATCCGCTTTTCCCTTGGTTACCTTTGTGTGCCCGGCGTCGAGGAGCAGCCGAAACTCGCCGCGACTCGTCCCCGGGATGTGGCTGTTTATTAAAACTTTCAAATTAACTCTGCGCTCTCGTGGAGGGGACCCTGGGAAAGGACGAGTCCTAACCTTTAGCTGCGAGTGAGAGAGAGAGAGAGAGAGAGAGAGAGAGAGAGAGAGAGAAAGTCGGAGTGGTCTGGATTTATCGCGTGGTGCCAGGCTGTGGCGCTTCTTTCGCCGCGGTCCCGTAATCCTGAGGGGAACTGTGTAGCTGATGTAGCTGATGACCCTGAGAGGGAGGAATGGAGTGTATTTTCGCTGCTCTCGGTCCCTAATGAGTTATATTTTGCGCGCGAGTTATGTCGCTTTTCCCTCTTTTCGGCTTGTTACCTTCGCTTCCTGTAGCGCCCAAGCTCTGACTTATCGTTAGTTATTGGTTTAGCGTAGTGGAGCATAATTCGTTATCAGAAACAAACTTTAACTTGTGATAAAATACTTTTCTAGGTCAGCGTGTAATGTCGAAAATCACTAAATACTTAGAGTATTTGAATGCAAGCGATTATGGCAATACAGTTAAATTAATTTTCGATTATTTGGTATTATTTTTACGCTAAAATATAAAAAAACAGTGTCTCATCGTAATTTCATTCTATAACTTCCATCTAACAAAGCTCGTAAACATTTTACTTAATCATTTCTGAATCAAGAAACAAAATACGCATTAAAAAAACAAAAAACAACAATTAACCATAAACATTTTCCCTTCCTACTCGACCAGCAGGTTCAGCCGGGCGCGATCCCAGTCTGGCTCGTCTTGAAACTTATCTGCGCCTGGTACGAGATTATCGGACGCAGAGCTTTAGTACTTTGGCCCTTTGCCCTCTTCCACTCGTTCTCGAACTACATCCGTCTTTGCTTTTCAGCGGCGATAAGCGCCGAGCGCGTTCGAGCGCGAGAGCGTAAGCTGCTTCACGCTGCGTGAGCCGGCGCTGCTGCCGCTGTGTCTGTATATACGTTGAATGGCCAGATACCCAGAGGTTCTCTTGCTCTAAATTCGACTGAGGAATATTAGAGCAAAGGCTGCTGCCTGCGAGCCTGACGCTAGTTGCGTGCATTGTTCATTAAGTACTCGTAAAGTGAATTTCACCGCCGCCCTTGCTGGACGCCGGTGATCCTTTTGCCGTTGCGAGTGATTATGACATTTTTCTTGGATAAATTTTTATGCTTTCTTGGAATTGGATTTGGTGGTTTACTGTGGTAAGGGCGTAAATTGATATCTTGCTTTTTTGGATAGTTGAGTTTACATTGTTTTTGGGAATTTTCAGGACAAAATTACGAATAATTTACTTAATTATATAAAAACGTCATAGATATTGCACGACAGATAAGCCAGAACCAAATAAAGAAGTTTGCAAATTGCTAATATTTATTAAAATTACTTTTAAAAATATTTTTAATATTATTGTATAAAGTTAAAAATTAAAATCATGAAATAAAACTAGACTACAGATACAAGTTTTAAGACATCTTGCATGTTTTAGTTTGCAACAGCAGAATAGATTATACCTCATATAGTTATGGACATAATTATATTCATATTTAGTACTTAAATAAATTAGGTAAGCATTCGATTTCAACTCGTTTCCTCTGATCTTGGATGCACATTAGAACATTAAAACGTCAATTCTCGAAAACAAGAAAAATGAACATATTTAGTTAAAATGGAAAGTCACAGAATAAGTGAGATGCGTTTCACAATACGTTTAAATTTAAATGCTTCGTTTGCAGATACTCTTATAATTCATTAATATCGTTTACCCGTTTGTATACTATATAAATTAATTTTCTATATATTTATTGAAATACTGCTTTAAATATGCTTTATTCAATAAGTATTGTTTATGTATATTTTCAAGCAAGAGCTTCTCAATCAATACGGTAAAAATCAAGATATTCATTATCAAGTTGAGATATTTTACGGTATATGAGTAAAAAGCTTTGTTGGAAGAATATTTTAATTTGCAGTACTGATAATCTGTTATATATATTTTCTCGAAAGAAACGAAAATGCATATTAGTGATTCGTATTCTTTTCGTGTACATCGTTGATAATTAGTTAAAATATAAAAAAATTGTAACTATGCAGCTAATGCATATACACTGTTGTTTTAGATTAAAACACAGTATATGTTTTTTTAGACGTACACAGACTATGCATTCGAATTTCATTTTATGACTGTATACTGAATTTTATACAATTGTTACATAGAAAAAAATTCGAACATAATATTCACATCAAGAATTGGCAGGTACGGCCATAAACATTAAAATCTGACATTTGAAAAATATTATACATAAAACAATATATTTGCAACGCACTAATCAATCAATAGTAATGCTTAAAAGAGTATCACATTAACCGACATACCTCACTTTAAAAAACAAATATGAGTACACTGAAAATGCTCTCACAAATAAGTATTGTATAAATTTAAATTAAGAATCTTTTCATAAAAAATTATTATGTATTTTATTGTTGATTATTTATTCATTATCTAATTGGTTGAGAATATGATTATTTTAAATTTTTTATTTGTTTTTGTAAACAAATCTAACAGAAACTTAAGTTCTGATCGCGTTAAATAATCTAGTATTTAAATAAATTGAATAAATAAATATGAATATTGCATATAATTGGTGTTATTTAATGTGCTTATGAAAGTTATTTATTTTATTTTATATAAAATCTCTTTATTTCTTTGTACTCCTTATTATGGTTTGATATTTTGCTTAAGATATTTAATAGAAAAACGTCATATTTCAGAACATCGAAATACTTTTTAATCTTTATAAAAGTTTAAAATGTAGGTTTCAATCTTTAAAGTAACTTATCACCTTTTTGCTCATGTATCGAACCGTTCTTTTTTAAATAACGTACAAAAAGCAAGATTTAATGTATACTTTTTCATTCGAGTGTGTGCATACAGTATCACAAGCCCTTTTTCGCACCAGGTGCGAAAATCACGTTTTCTTGCATGCTTGAATGAAAATGCGAGTGTTCAAATATAAATAAGCTTTACGTACGTCGCACAAAAAGCTGTGTGCGCTACTTGAGTGAGAGAGGGATTTTAGCCTCACGTGTATTTTCACCCCGGCTCCGCTTGAGCATAAGCGTCCTCAATAGATTAAAGTCCCTTTTTCTCAGTTGTATAAAAAATAACTAAGAATTAACCCTACTTGATCTTCTTCTATTTCCACTGGTCCAAAGGCTAAGCCTGTCTCTAACACAAAATTACTGGTATTTATTATTTGATTTGATATTAATTTAATAACGTTACAATATTATTTGTTTATTATTTGCTTCTTTGTTTATTCTAGACCGGTTTTTTCAGATTATTGAATTCAAATAATAAATAAATTGTAAAGTTTAAAGAAGCTATAATTGTAAAGTAACTTATTTGATTGATACAAACATATGGCATGTTGACAAATTTTGTAATTTGGAAAAACAATTATTTTGAATTAGTGGAAATGAGAATAACGATTGAGGTTTCATTACCAGTCTAAAAATTTCCAATATTTTTTTCGTTCTTTCACATCGTATATTAAAAAAAACAATGAGTGCGAAAAATTGATCACGCACTCGTTTGTAGAATATGCAGGAAAATAGCACTTTTCGCACGCATATTAGTTCGCAAAATTGAGCACGTACGAATTGTGCTCATACGAAAAATTAAAAGCTTTCTCCTCACGTGGCCTTTTCATTCTCGCTTCGCTCACATGCAAGCGCTCCCGCGTCACTACGATCACTTTCCCGCAGTCATATCGAAATGTACTATTTCGATACAAGTGCGAGAAAGTAACTTTAACCCCGTGTGGATGTTTGCACCCAACTGAAGCGAGGGAGAAAAGATCACAGAAAGCTAAAATTACTTTTTCTCTCAAGTCTTTAACTTTTCTGTACGGCTGAAAAAAATCTTTCAACAAACACATTTTTATTCAAGCATGCGAGAAAACGAACTTACCGCACGCCGTGTGGAAATAGTTATTTACGACACAAATACGGTAAAGTGTTTTTAACCTTGTGTGGACGTATAGACACGAGCAAAGCAAGTGCGAGAAGTTTACACGAGGTTGAAATCAGTTTATCGCCCATGTATCGTAGATAATTTTTTGACACGACGTGTGAAAAGCTTGTTTTAATCCGCATTTTCGACCAGGCGTGCGGGAAAATGAACTTTCCGCACGGCGTGTAGAAAACAATATAGTTGTTAGTCATAATTTCCCATTAATTTTATGCAGATTTTCTTGTGTGCAAACAAGTACCTACAAAGTTGGTGACGACTTCCATAGTTTTAGATCACTTTTTTCATTGTTTATAATGCATCTCGTCTGGCAACTTCTATCAACTCCAAGGAACTTTTGTTAACTCAATCGCAAATTATTTTCATAAAAATTAATTTTGCCAGGTTGACTCGTCATTGCTCTTGCATTTTAAAGTACAAATCTTTATCAAATCCAAGCTTAGAATTTAAATAAAATTTATTAAAAAAATAAATTTTTATTGGCATTGAAAAAGAATTTCATCTTTTTTTAAAGATCCCAATAAAAAACCAGGGTTAAAATATTAAGAACTAAAGATTTATAATGTTTGTTATAATTTTTTTGCGCAGCCCTAATGCTCTAAATGCGTAATTTCCTACGCTGCTTTAAAGTATAAAAAGAGGTCTAATTTAAAAAAAAATATTATTAAAACTTTAGAGCCCTAGGAAAACCCAAAAAAACCAAGTTTAATTCCTCTGAATTGCGCACGGACATCATCCCTAGTCTACAAACATCAGCACCAAACACAGACTCGCAGTTCCTAAAAAAGAAAGAAAAAAAGCCAAAAAAACATAGCCGCAAGCTAGATGCGTTTCATTAAAGTCGTAAAAGCCATTATGTAGCCGGCTCGGCAAGTGTAAACTCCTGCGGACGAGCAAAGATCCTTGGAGTCTTCTTCTTTTCTTTCTCCCACAGTCGTAAAGTTTATGCGCTAAATTTGAAAGCCTGGCGGGACACGTGCGGCAATTAGCTCAGAGCGAGCGAAAAGACGCAGAGACGAGATTAAGCCTCCGACGCGCGTAATCCAAGGCGCGCAAACCGCGGAACTTTAAGGTCAAACCGGCAATTAAATCTGACGGCTGCCCAGTCATTGTCGTCGCAGCATCTCGGAAAAGACGCGTCAAGTTTGCGAGAAGGAGAGCCGGCAATTCGGCTTGACCAGCAATTTCGAGGCTTGAGCTTGATGATTTGGCTCGCGGCGTCGCGCTAGGAGCGCATTGTTCGTGCGCGGCGTGGCGCTTTTGTTGGTCGCGATGAATGGAGGGTTAAAAATTGCGGGTGCGTCGGAGGAGCCCGCGAGCGGTTTGTCAAGTTTGCACTAGCATGATTGTGAGACATGGTTTGGTTGGTAGGTGAATTAAGATTTTGTGGAGAGGAAGACGATTTTCAGTGCTTGAAAAATATAGCGGGTTTTGTTGTGAATAATAATTAAAATGTTTGAAATTAGATTGATTGATTGACTTTTACACGAATTATTTTCAGTTGTTAACTATAAAAAATAAATTTTATTTTAGTAGGAAAGAATTTTTACAATCAAATTTATTTATTATTTATGAAAACACTTATTACATTGATGACTTTAAAATGTCACAATGTCAATAACATAAATAAGTACAATATCGATATTGTAATCACATATTCACTATAGTTAACTGAATCATTCCGACTTTCTTTTCAATTATTTAATACCAGAAAATATATCCGAAAGTTTGAGGAAAATTCGTAATCCGGAGAGTTGACATCTCTCATCGAGAAATCATATAGTAAAAAGTAAGGTATAAGTATCTGTAAACAATAAGTTACAAAATAATATAATACTTCTTTTCAGAAACATAAAAAAAGAGAATGAATATCAAATTGTACAGTAACCTGTCATCTAATTCAAAAAATAATTACTGGCGTATTTTTTCAAAAAATAAGTAATATAACCTTTTTAGTAGGTGTTTAATAACTTATATTACAGAATCAATTAAACCATCATAATTTTAAGTTAGTTTAAATTGAGTTGGGTTAGACTCTTATTAAGAACTCCTTATGCCAATATATAAAACGAGCTAAAATCTTAGCCCAAAGTTTTTTAATTTTTAAAACTATTAATTTTATATACCTGATCTGTAAAGCGAATAAATTTAGTTTTCTTTACAAAATTATTGTATTGTTTTTTGTACTGAGACGATATTTATGATAATAATATTAAAAATAATAGCGATTTAATATCAATACCAACTATTTAATAATTATTCAAAGTGATGAAAAAATGTGTAACTAAAATAAAATAATTATAAATTATTGCAGGTACTCGTTTTCGTAAAACTTAAAATAATTTAAAAAATAGTATATTACGGTACAAGGGACGAAAGTTAAAGTTCCGCCACTGTGTGAAGTTGGCGCCCGAGGCGAAGCCGA
>UELX01006491.1:0-10774 GCA_900480035.1 Eupelmus urozonus | reverse complement strand
ATATTAATATAATATATAATATTATATATTATATATACACATTTTATGTGCCATATTGTATATGAATTACATTGACAAATTTTTACATTGTTTGTATACAAAAATGAAAAAATTAAGTTTGAAATAATCAATATTCAAAATGAAAACAATAACTCCCTTTTATATATAATTATTATGAAATATTTTGAAATTTTAACGTTGTTTGATCTCTTGTGTTGAACACTTACATGATGACTGCACACACATTAACCTAGACTCAAAAGCTTATATGTTTATAATTTACTTTAGTATTATGCTTATAATAGTAGTAAAACATTCTTAAATAATTTTATGAAGAAATTATTTTTAAAGAAATGATAACATAATATTTTGAATGTGCACAATGTAAAAATATAATCTGACATAGCTTACATAAACTAAAAGACTATTTTATTAAAAATAATAGCGTTTTTATTTAAACAATAATATTTAATGCTTCGTATAAATTTGTTTTTGTTTTATTCTCTCAAAAAGAAAATTAAATTTCATGTTGAAAAAAAATTTTAGACATCTAAAATAATTTATCATTTATCACGTTTCAAACTTCCATCTTATATTTTTAATTAATTATTTTATTATTTATTTTTTACCTAGATATTTGAATTTTATTTCGATTTACTTATTATCCATTCTTATAAACTACAGTTGATCAGCCTGTTTAACTCTATGATCATTGAGTTAATTCATTTGAAAGCTTTCATTAGAAGAATCCGAATTATACAAAGATAAACTGTGTATGTTCGTGCTACTTTTATAAACAAACCATTTTTAAACTATTATAATTGTCAATTGCGCTTTATCGTCTATTTCTACGTCAAGTAAATACAAAATCCCACCTACAGAGAAAACAAATTCTAACGTTTTTTACAATGCTATTTCACCAGTGTATCAGCAACTACGCCAGTTCGCCGTTTATTTTGTCGGTGATCATATCTACTCGCGGACTCGGATTCTAGTCAAGAGAGTTTATGTATGAACATACATTTTTTTAAAACAGCTGATACATTAACATGCGGAAAATAAAACTTTATCACAAAACTGAAGGTACAAAAGGCTAGCTAATTTTTGTGGTCTTGCAACATTAATGGCTACTATCGCACGGCATTCAGCTTAACTAATTGAAAGTCAGCAACCGATATAAATAAAAACTCACTGCATTTGTCTCATTCTCATTTTTGGTCGAATAGTTGTCATAGCACCTCGTATCAGCGTCAAGGTAGCATCGTCGTTCATCGTACTTTGACCAATGAATACGTAAGAGGACGCACCCTACAAAGCCGGATGTAGAAGAAGTTGCCTGGTCAGCGATCTCTGAGCGATAAAAATCGAGTCTTTGGCCTTACTATCGCTGGTCAGCTCATCAGAGCGCTAATGATAGTCCGGATGATTTTCAAATTACACATCGCTCTTCTTATCGATAAGGAGTCCGTTACACTGTTAGTAATTTATTTATGAGACAACTAACTCGTTAATTATGTAACGAAAGAATCTTCTTTGTGAAGATACCGAATAATCGTTTTTCTGAGTTTGATACATTTATTATGTAAATTAAAGGCAATAATAAGCTTTAGACTTAAAAAAGTACTTTAATAAATACCTACACTCCGTCAAAGCAGCGAAATATTCCACTCCAAAGAAAAAGCTCAAAAGAAAAACCATCGCACGCCTCTACTTCTCAATCCCTCATACTACGTCAATCGCAAAATCAAAGCCCATTCAAGCTCATCGCCTTTTTTGCTGGAGATAAGAGCAAACACGCAGGCGTGCGTGTGAGCTCGCTTCGCCGGATCGTCCGTAGGGACTGCGTATGATTGAAACGAAATTCCGCAGGCGCGTGCGCACGTGTCCCCGGCGGTGCATTAATTTAAATATCAAGCCGCGCGACGCTAATAACGGTACGGGGGATACGGGCGGCTACATTTGCATAAAACGAGCGCGAGCGCGCGCGCGCACGCGCTGCTCTGCGGGCGAGATCCCGCCAGAGCGCTGTGCATCGCCGTCTGCGGTGCGTTTTTTCCTCGCTTTGGATCTGGAATGAACGGTGAATTTTGAGTTTGCTGGTGTGGGGAATCGATTGAGCTTGCAGATTGGAGTTAATGATATGAGATTGTACGAACGGTTACCGAACTGTTCAAGGAAGAATCGAAAATTGATTGTAGGGTTTTTTTGTGAGAAGTGCGCCCGGTAAGGTTGCGTCGTTAAGCTGATAAAAATTTATAGTACTCATCTCGTACTGAAAATTATGGGATGATTACATTTGTAAGATTTATAATGTACTTTGCATATTTAAGAAAGAGCTTTTCAAGATTATTCTTGCGAATTATTCTTGGAAAGCATTTTTTAATGTTGAAATATAAAAGAATTAAATTTTAATAAAGGGGATATTTTAAATTGAAGGCATCACGATAGATTGTCAAATAATACTTGCATAACAAAAAATTCATTTTTTAACTGTCAATCATTTCAACTGTCAATTTTAATGAATATAAAAGGAAAACTGAAAAGGTATTAAATATTTTAATTTTCCTTTTGAATCGTAACGTTTGAAGAGTTATTTCTTTATCGGTGCAGCGGTGCGTGCGGGCTCAGATTATAACGCGAAGTGCGCTTTGGCAGTTACTCCGTAGTAAAAAGCATACTTCTAGTTCTTTAAACACTTTGAGAAAAATGTTTTTAAACTTCGAAGCTCTTTAAAAATAAACACGTTTTCATCTCATTTGTTTTTCCCGTATTTAGAGCACACGCAAACAATACCACAACAGGAGCACTAGGCCAAGCCCAGCACCGTTAGTCCCGATTAATGTCCCGTGAAGTACCTAACCCAAAAAAAGGTGCGCCTGTTCCGAAAAGGCGTTTCTTCAATTCGCATCTGTAATAAGCTGCAGGCTTACGGCCGTAGATCAGCCGAATAATTTCCGTCGCGCATCGCGCGTCTCGTGCCGTTCTACAAATTACGGGTGGGCGCACTCGCGCCGTTACTTACGCCCGCCACGGTTCCGTCTCGTTCCGCAGGATAAAACGGAACGGAACCTGCATAACGCATGATGAGCGGATTTCTGAATGCAAATCAAATGGTCTCGATTACTGAAAGTAGAGTAAAGTTCAAAATTGATTTTAGATGAGATGTGCAAGTGATTTATATTATAAGTTATCGTTTAGATACTTGGACTTTAAGAAAATAATATTTCTGTGTAATTTTAAAATTTTAAAATTTCATCTTTTTATTCTATTCTGATATATCCCCTTCTTGCATATAAAATAGAGTAAAAATTAATTAAATAATAACTTAATGCAATTAGAGTTTATTATAAAAAAGTAAGGAAAAGTAAATTTTTAATATTTTCTAAGATTAATAAGTAGGTATAGCAACTGTTTATAGAGGAACATTAATATTCAGAAGTAATTGTCACTTATCGGTGGCTTACATAAATAAATAAATACGCATAAGAAAGAAAATCTTAGCATCAATTTAAAATAAGCAGATCTCTATATATTTTGAATGAAAATCAGAGATTTTTACTTTTTTATTTATACTGAATTTTAAATATTATTTATTCATCTTTATCACATTTATCGATTAAATCATATTATTCATAACGTATTTTATATTTGATTGCTTAATTTCACTTGCACACATTGAAAAAAGTTAAATCTCTTTTATGAAATTAGCTAAGCTACATTATTTTTTAAATTAATATACTGAATGTTTTGGAGTTTTATTAATTTATTTATTTTAATGAAAATCATTCTTAATAACGAAAATTTGTTGTTATTAATGCTACTTTTTTTCGGTGATCAATACTAGTGCTAATGTCAAACAAAGTTTATTTACCTTGATAACGAAACCTTTACGAGAAGTCTAATCAAGCAATAACATTTACGTATCTTTATAGTGTTGAAAAACATTTTTTAAATATTTTACCGTAGCATATACCGTTGAAATATTTTCATCTACAATCTGCAAAATATTGTTTTTCATAATTACGGTTATGGAAGATACAAATATGTGCCTTTTATAAAGTTTTCATTTCACTATTATTTATATGCATTAGCATCGTGTACCGGTTCTTTAGTTCTTATGAAAACGCGGCAGCTATGCTTCGATACTTAGCATTAAAAGCACATTTACTTAGAAATGCCATAAAAATGCTTTAGGCGAATGTAAAATATTTTCACTTGATTCAGTCTTTTACGAATTCCTTTCGAAATATGAATTCTTAAAGAGAACGCATATTTAAGTCAGTTTATGAATCGTTGCAAAATTTTTAAATGTATTCATCAATATTTATTCATCGAAGCTTTATAGGTAATATAAAAACAAATTAAATTAAATAAATATTTTATTTAATTTTAAAACTTTTATATAAAAACATATTTAAAGTTTTATTGTAAATAAATTTATTCTAAGCAGTAAAACTTTTATATTGCAAAACCTTGAAATGCTTAATTGTTTCAATTTAAAAATATTTTCTAACCATTTCAAATTTTTCAACAATATTTATCGACTATAAATAGTTATCTTTTATTAAATACAGCAACTCATTGTTAATTTATTCGTTTTATAAATCGTTAGAATTAAATAAAGATCATAATTTAATTTAATGTTCAATCAATTTTTCGTATGACTTTCAATGCCATTTAGTAAGTAGGGAAATTGATCTCAAATTGAATTATCAAAAGTATCACAAGCACATTGAAAACATCCTTAAATAAACTTTAAAAGTAGTATTTGATCAACGAATAAATTATAAATATTGTGGTACAGTTTAGACTTTAACTTCTATATGTTTTTTTAATGTATGTTTCCACATTTAACATTCAACTATTTAAAAAGAATCTAAACATGTTACTTTCACCTTAATTCTTAACATCTATATTAATAACAAGTTACAACATCTAATGTATATTAATATTTGATGAATATTCATAAGCGTAAGTCAAAAGTGGGTGGTCTTGCATATTTTAAAATATAATAATTTTCAAAAATGAGTATTTCTAAATGAAAAAATCAAAATTATATAATATATCGTCATTTTATCAACTGAATCAGAAATTTAAATGAAACTGATCAATGTGTGTGTTATCCACTTATTGTGAAAAATGTCTCTCTTACAAAATTTAAAAAAATCAAAATTCACGAAACAGATACACTTTCTATAGTAAATCAAAAATCTTTTCATATATTTTAATTGTCAAACTTCATAAAAAGAAATATTTCTTGTTTAGCAAAAACTATTTTCTAGTAAAAAAAAAAACAGCTTATATCACCGTATCAGGAAAAAATAGAGACTCTGTTACGATGCAACGATTTCCAACAGTAGCAACAAAAACAAATGCAAAATTAGTTGGAATAACACGAAGAGTCGTAGCAGTGACTCTGGACGCTTTCATCTCTCGTTTCGCGGCTTGTTTAGAGACGGTCAATTAGAAAGGCCAGGAAACTCGTAATTTGACATGAAGCATGTTACGCCCAAGGCGGCGTGGACACTCGAAATTAGTTTTTTGGGTTATAGGTTGACCTGGCCTAATGTCTTAGTTCTTTTTTTTCGTCTAGACTTCTTCCAGAATTAGGAAACGAGATTTTTGAGTTTCGTACATAACAATTGTGCGTAGATTCAACGCTTTAGGAATAATAACGGCACAAAAGAACTTCATGGAAATACTAAAGGACAGAAACTAGAGTATACAATAATTATACACAGAAATAGGCAATCTTAGTTGTCAGCCAGCAGAGAGTGAACATTCAACAAATAGATAATTTTTATCTAATAAACTTCAAAATCTAATCAATTTTAAGTTACATCTGACACATACGTGTACAGACAGGCATTATCACTAGAGATATATTTTCAAAATTAGATTAAAATACATTAAAATTCATGGTAACTCAAATTCAAAAAATATTGCCAACACAAAGCTATCAGAAAACGTTATAAAAAAGATCTTCCGTAGCAAAAAAAGCGAAACATCAATTAGGCCACTACAATTACCCGTGCTCAAAGAAGTGAAAAGGGTCATTACGTAAGGCGTTAAATACTCTTCCCCTTTTTAAACCTGCTCTTCTTTTCCGAAGCAATTAAGAGCCAACGAAAGTCCGGCCCGCTTGTAATTATAACACGGAGATGCGTATTAACATAGAGGGCAGCACGAGTGCACCACGATAAACAAGGGAGGGCGCTTCTTGTCGAATAATTTATCGTTCCGCCGAGGCCATTAAATTCCTTCCTTCTCGTCTTTCTATTTCATTTTTGTTTTGTTTTGTCGACGCCGGCAGTTGAACGCCGAAACCGGTTTTCGGTGCATCTCCCTTTCGGGGAAAGCTGACGCACGCGGAGGCCAAATGATAAATCTGGTTAGATTAAGCCAGCAGGTTGATTACAAGGCCCCGACTGATTAAAGATGTACAGTCGCTGGTACGCGGGTAGGCTCATTAATTATTATTATTGTAATTGCCGGTCAGCGCGTCGCGCTTTCGCTGCATCGATTCTCTTTTTCTTTTCAAAGCTCTTGGATCCAAGATAAAAAGCGACTACTAATTGATTAGAGTATCATCGGAATGAAAATTCCAAAATGCTGTATAAAATTCCTATTAATCGTTATGAGATGAATGTGGATAAATTTAAATCTAATCTGACTACATAAAGAGTATGAATAGTGTACTTAAAAACTTAGCAGTGAAAATTAATTTATATCACAGCTTACAAGATCCTTTGTGTATATTCATATAAGAATGTTTAAGTACTGTAAAAGTGCAATCAGAAAATATGTATTTTCTTGTAACTAAGGTTCATTTATACTTTAAATATGCGAAGCTGCACAGACAAAATAAAGAAACGCCCACAAATATACATTTACGTTACAGCGCATAAAATTTAACGCGCCCGTGGATCATTACGCTTACTTTCTATTACTAACGTGTTCTGTCTATGTCTTTAATTCCGATCACGCACATCGGCTTTAGACCAAACCGTGTAATGTAAAACTATAAAGTCGCGGATGGAGAGATGGGGTGGGGAATTAAGTTCTTATCTGTCGCGAGTTTGCACGGCACAATTTCTCAACGTGTCACGTTTCTTGGTAATAGCGCAAAAAGTGGGAGGGTGCCTTTTAACGTTCTTTTATTTCATACGCATTTTGAAAAGAAAATGATTATTTTAATAGCGGAGTCAGGCGACTAGATCGATCGTGTGAGGTATAGAGATAAGGTAGCAAAATTGAAGATGAGAGTGAAAGTCGAGGCATTTTCAACGCTGATCGAGCAAAATGAAAAGGACATGGAAGAAAAAATTGAATGACGTTAGAAATTACTTTATGTAATCCAGTTTGACTACTTTTTCCATGCTATAGACAAGCACATTATGGTAAAAAGGAAAAACTTGTTAATATTTTATGAAGATGAAAATTTGTAAATTTTAAAAAACGAGTTTTAAAATTTATTCTTTAAATTCCAGGATTATAAATTATGACGCAGACAAAACTAAGCACTTTTTTAAAATCTAATGTAATTTAATCTATTTTGATTGAAAGTAGAGTAGAATATTAATTAAATTAAAAGCATTTTCGATACAAGAGAGGATGTTAGAATAATAAGCTGATATGTTTTCTAATTAGTTCTGTTCGACACGTATGTTCCACTTATCACGAGGTCTAATTTAAAAATAATTATGTACCGTAAAAAACTTTGCTCGTCATTATACGCGACATGTAGAGCGTACATTTTATACCCAGATTTAATCTTAATCTCTAGGATTCAGCTAACAAACTTGCTTGACTGTTTTAATTCGTCTTTAAAAAGAGAACACGCGTGCGATATGCAATTAGACTCGACTAAATTACAGCCTTTTTGTGGTATTGTCTTAATTTAGAAAGAAAAAACCAGATATAGTTATAAGAATAGCTTGTTACTTCAGTCTTAATGGTCAAGATCTTTATTTTAAAAACCGTAATTAGTCTAAAAATGAGGCATCAAAATGCATTATCGAGTATAACTGATCCTTGATCTTCTTGAAAGTTTTTGTCATCACTTTCAACAATAAAAAATTACTTTTTAAACAATAAATTAACCTAACAATCACATGTTCTATCTTATAAAGAGCTCAACCTTCAGCCAAGCATTTTCAACAAGTTCCATACCCGCAGCATCCACATTCCAACAATCAAGAAATCAATTTTCCAACATATCATCATCCAGCAGTCGGTAGCCGCAGCCTCCTCAATTCAAGCTCCACTCGCACCTGACACGAGCGACACCGCGCATCATCAGATCACACCTCGCCATGTGGCTTAATTAATCGGACCGGCATCACTCTTAGCTCTATATAAATTCCTCGATGCGAGCGCGCTCGGAGGCTTTATTACCCCCGTGACTGACGGTGGCGCGTATATACGTGCGCGTGGTTAGCGAATAACAGGTCAGCGTTTGTTTCGCCGCTAATTGCCGAGCCGCGAGCGAGCGAGCGAGCGCGCGTTTGACGTAGCGGGAACCTGCTCTCGTGTCCCAGAAACGTGCGCCCGGCTTCGCGCGCTCAGACACATGCTCATGCGCGGCGGTCTAGCGCGCTTCTTTCTTCCTCTGTATTCTCCCTCTCCTCCTCTCTCGCGTTGCTCTAACCCCCTCTCTTTTTTAATTCTTTTTACTCGTTCAGCCTCGTGTTCAGTTATGTGTACTTGCGCTTCTTTCTGCGAACGTCTTTCTTACGGTTGTCCAGCTTTTTTGCTTATCGTGCAGGCGCACAAGCGCACTCTGATGATTGGCCCCCCCGATCGTGGCGATATCGGTCGGACGAATTGTCCCAGTTGGATCTTACACGTGGTTTCAACGTCGAGCGTAATGAGCTGAAATCATCGCCATGTACAACAGGAATTATGAGATTCTTGATGCTTGATAATGCTTCAGACGCGAGGCTAATTATTAAACGATTTAGCGATAATTGATAATGTCAAACGTTTTTGTTATGTCAAATAACGTATCATTAATATCATAATAATCTATTTTTTCTTTTTGATAAAAAGTCTAAAAAAGTAAGTAACGATTAATCGCTACTTGACTGACTTTTCAATTATAAAAATAAAGTAATTATTGATTAAAGATCAAAGCGAATGACATTGATAATAAGATTGAAAGCTAGCATGAGTATTATTTTGAAAACAGAGATGAAGATAAATTGAAAACAATTTAAATGAGTATAAGGAAAAAGCCATAACAAAAATTAGATAAAAACGGAAATCATGAGAACGGAAATAAATAACTCTATAAATTTTTACTACAAGCGACAAATACGGCACAAAGAGAATAATTGAAATCAACGTATTATCATCAACACCCACAAGCAAAGCCCACGCTAATCGTTGCGTCGCGTGCACCCGTGCCTAGTTCTTATCAACGTCGAGCCCTACGGTTCTTCCCTTTCAATGCTCGTGAGGTATTTATTGCCGGCGCGAGCGCATCCGCACCGGCAAGTAAATATGCCGCGGGACACACAATGCGTCGTTAAGCCGTCGCCATCGTCGTCAGCTTCTGGGTAGCATTCGCGCTAAAAATAGGGCTCGGGATACAATACCCGGAAGGGCGCCGCCCGCCGGAAGGTTAAATACCAGCTGTGCGATCGGCCGTACGCTTTCCGCGTCCGAGAGCTCAGAGTCACGTGAAAAGTGCAGAGAAAGAGAGAGAGAGAGATTTTTGAAGGCTAACCACCCGCCGCGAGCTTCAGCATCGTGAGTGCAAAGATACGACGAGATTGTTTTTATTGCCTTCTTGTTTTATATACTTTTACATTCATTGGGTAACGTCTCGTCATGTGACTTGACTGAAAAAATACTCGCTAAACTGCATGTTATGCGTTACAAAATTATGTACTTTGAGGTTATTTTTAGCAAACAAAGACTGTCATTGACCTGCATTTGCTATTGGTACAAAAGTTTGTTTAAACATTCAACGGTACATGCGAGGATCAAATTCCAGATGGTTTTACGATATCCCCAAAAATTATCAGAGTGTATATAAATAAGGATGAGTCAACTGAAGGATACACGTTAGTACATATGTACATATCTGAACAAGAACGAGGTAATTCTGCGGGTGGTTTTTGAGAGCCAGTAACCAACAAGACACCGACGAGTGTACAACACGCTGTGTAAAAGAAATTATACAGTATTAAAGTATATTTAGTGTCCAGAACATAATTCTAGTACCTTCAAATAATATACTTCGTTCGGTTAGTTAATAATTTACTACTATTTTTTTCAATTATTCTTGATAAAATTTTAAACCCTAATATGTTAGTGCTAACAATTTATCGACACAGTAAATACATTTGAATTTTGGGTTCTAAAAAATTAGGTGAATGAATATTTAAGTTGTACGTATTTACTAATAATATGTTCCACAAATACTAAAAACTTTTTATAATAACATTTTCATAAATCCATCTTAAATTTGAAATTGCAATGATAAAATTTTTTTCAGCTAATTATTCTTTCATACTTTAAAAAATTTTCAAATTGGATTCATAAATATGTTTTGCAAATTTTAGAATAGATTATTCATGGAGTCATCAAGAACATATCTCTTGTAGTATAAAAATGTACTATAACTTATTTTTTGTCACACAGGCACGATTTTCGCGCTTTTTACTACCTAAAATGAGAGCCAAAAGTGTCCATTTTCAGACCGGCGGGCGCTAAAAACGTCGAAACGGGCGCAAAAGTCTTTTGCGCCCGCTACTCTGAAAACGGC
>UELX01006490.1:0-10776 GCA_900480035.1 Eupelmus urozonus | reverse complement strand
CTTGACTCGTACTGCAAATTCCACACTCGGTCTAAAAAAGCTCACTTTTAGCCCTTGGTACATAATATACTATTATCAACAAATTAGAATATCTTAAATTACCACAATTTTTGTTAAGAACTACTACATAGAATAAGAAAATCTTTTGGCAAGCTTAGAAGATAGATATCTTACATGTTATCATCGCAGATTCCAACTTAAACTGTAGATTCCTATACTATTTGTTTTAAATGTTATTGTATAAACAATTTTTTATTTTTTCTGTTTCCGTCTACGTAAGACTATAATTATTTTTTTTTACCCTAAATTTTGCAATTAACAATAAAATTAAAAATTTCTGAAATACAAAAATATACTTTCTTTATAATTTAATTAGAATATTGTACAAATAAGAAATATTATCGGTAACTAAAAATAATCGTTAAAGAAAAAACTTCTATTTATGCATTTCAAATTTATACACAAAGAACCGTTCTCGGATCAATTTTTATCTGCATAGAATTATTGGTACAGTGTTAAACTTTCAGACTTTTACTGAATAACTCTGTAACTTGTTAACAAGTTTATAAAGTACGAAGCGGCTGTAAATCAATAGCAGAGACTAGCTATGCGGTTAGCTGATCGAAAAAAATACGTAAACACTTTGTACCGTGCAACTAAATTCGAATTGAAAGTTAAGCCTACAAAACTTTTTTCTTTTTAATAAAAATTTTTTTTTACAAAAATTTTATACTGTGAATGTACACGTAGAGAGTGTAATTAAATTTTGTTAAACAGTAATTACTTAGCAAAGGGCGTTTTGTAAATTACATCAGCTCTGAGGATCAAGCATTACGTGACAAAAAGTTTTGCAGTGTTAGGTGGCGACTCGGGTGCAGTAATGTCATTGGAAAGGTTCGACTTTGTAGATACTCATTTCCATTGGAACAAATTATTGAAACTTCAAAAATGAAAATCACGTATTGCATACGAATAGAATTAATCGAAATTTTATTGAAGTGGAAATAAAATAAGGCCATCTTATACTACGATATATTCTAAAGATACTGCCATTATTCCATTCTGACATTAAATTACTGAATTATTATTTCAATTATTTTTCTAGAAAGGATTAAATAACGTGGCAATATTTTAAAATTCGCAAGAGGCTAGAAAGATGAAATGTGATAAAGGCTAGGGAGGTTCAAAGTGTAAAGCATAATTGCACAAAGTTGTTTATCAACAACATTTTTTAAGAAAGTAAAACATTAATAATAACAAAAATATAGTATTTCAACTTGTAAATGCTTTAACAAAATTTAATGTATAAGTATTTTTGATTTCCATTTATTTTATTTTTTAAGTAATTACTGGTGTTCTTTTTAAACTACTTCTGCAACATCATAAAATAATGCAGTAGGTTTTTCTTTCCGCTGCAATTATGTAAGTAACATGTGGTAGTATACGCTTATTTTACGAAACGGATAAAAGATCGCCTTGCATTGTCGAACTTACATATATTTTTCTGTTTCCATTTTTTCTTAATGTGAACACAATGTATATATTTTATAAGCAACTAAATAGAAATATCCAATTACAGATTAGTCTCGGAGAAGAATGTGGCGGACATCAAATTGGCTAAGGCTCTGGATTACGAGAGTAACACCGAATACACGCTGATTGTGCGCGTTCAAAACAAATACCAGCTTGCCGCAGAGTCTTATGTCTATGTGCATGTACTAGACGTCAATGACAACATACCCGTGTTCAGGGAGATAAAGAAAGGCAGCGTACTGGAGAATGAACCGCCGGGCACGCCTGTCATGCAGGTTCGGGCTATCGACTACGACGGCACCGACGAGCATAATCAGGTAAATATACAAGAAAGACCGAGAGAGAGAGAGAGAGAGAGAGAGAGAGAGAGAGAGAGAGAGAGAGCGAGAGGAAAAGAGAGAGACTTCATCTGCCACGCAGCGTCGATTTTCTTCTTTCGTTTTGTAGGAAATCGATTAATCGACAAGGGCATACTTTGCGGAACAGTAGTGTATTTGTGGCAAAGATACGTGTCAATGTGCTTCCACCGAGATGCCAATTAGTGCGCTCGATGACAATGCACCGTGAACCGGGTTTTTGATTTTTTATGCTTTTCGTTTGCATCTAGCTTCTAGATAAAATCAGGTTATTGAGGAAATTCATGCACACTATAAACGATAATTTTAATTTTTAATACTTCTATAGATAAATGAGTTTGTTGGTTTTGAGGTAAATTTTTTGATCATTTTATCGGTGAATTAATAATAAAAAGGAGTAAAATATAAACACGCATATCTGCAAAATATAAACAGAAGTTTACAGCGATTTTTTAAAAATAAGACTTTGTAATGTTGTTTGAAATTAATTCATATTATTTATAAACTTACGCTTTACCACAATATTGTATAAAATAATGAATTAAATTATAACACAAGAAATTTCAAAATATTCGTTATTTTTTCTATCTAGGTCACGTATGCTCTCGGCAATTACGAGGATCTGTTCACAATCGACCGTTATACCGGCAACATAACCACCTTAACGACTTTCGATCGCGAAACTGACTACACCTATACCGTGAAAGTCATCGCCGAGGACAATTCGCCCAGCGCTCTTTTCAAAACTGGTGAACATAACAAAGGCGAGCAGAACTTTCGCATCGAGATAGCTGACAAGAACGATAATCCACCGCACTTTACTCAACGCGTATACGAAGCCAACTCAGTACTCGAAAATGTCAACGTCAATTCTTTGGTAACGGAAGTTAAAGCTTTGGATGCCGATACGGCAAGTCCGGTCACCTACAGCATCCTGTTCGGGAATATTGGTGAGAGCTTTTTCATCGAGAACACAACCGGCAAGATTCGTGTGGCTAAGCCACTTGATTACGAGACGATAACACAATATAATTTGACGGTGAGGGCCTTTGACGGTGTTTTTGATGATAAGGCTACGGTCAAGATTTACATCGAAAACGTCAACGACAATCAGCCCGTTTTTGAAGTTTTCGAAAAGAATCCAATCATTGAAGAGGAAAAACTTTTAAGCGGTGAGTATATGATAATAAAAAATAGTATAGACAATATGTTTTATTTCGTAAGAGAAGTTATAATTTATTTACTTTTTTCTATTTAGAATGTATCACGACTGTGCGGGCGTATGATCCAGATATCAAGAACAGAAGTGCCGATCAACATATAGTTTATTCTATTTTAAGACCTGAACATCAGCCTTTAATTGGTATTACTAAAGATGGATGTATGATGCTAAAGAAACCACTGGATCGTGATCCTCCAAATGGTTATCCTGTTTGGACGGTAAGAATTAATATTTTTTTATTTTCACTTACGCTAATTCATCTTGTTAAAGTAGTAAAAATCAATTTGCATTACATGTCGTTTAACTAATAAACACTACATAAAAGATTCATCATTTAATTGAAAATTTATTTGTTACTAAATTAAGTATTACGGTTATGATCCGAATATAACACAACATTACTTATTTCCAATACAATATTATGTAAAGTATGTCAGAAATTTTGATAAACCAAATTCCAGGTTTTCATTTTAAGAAAATTAAAAACTAAAGTTATTTGTACAAAATTATTAGTTAGCCTATATTAAGTAATTTTAATACTTTACGATTTTTTTTGCCCCGAAAGTACTTAACGCTATAATTGTAATTTCGCAGATATTTGTAATCGCGCAAGACGAAGATGGAAACCAAAACTCTCTCCGAAACGTTGAATCGGTCAATATTACCTTGACTGATATCAACGACAACAAGCCCTTCCTCGACATGCCGTATCCGGTAATTTGGGACGAGAATCAGGAAATCGGTAACATTACTCAGCTGAAGGCGCGAGACTACGACTCTGACGATAACGGACCGCCTTTCACCTACCGCATCGACTTCTCTTCGGCCGACGCTGAAATTCTCGCTGCTTTTGAGATACGTGGCAATGATCTTTACGCCAAGGTGCGTTTCGATCGCGAGCAGCGTAAGAGTTACGATATTCCGGTTGCTATCACCGACCACGGTCAGCCCCCTCTTACCGGCGTTTCCAAGCTCACAATTATTATCGGTGACAAGAATGACAATGATATGAAGGACGGATCTAGCTCGATTTTTGTTTACAATTACAATGGTGAGTCTCCCGATGTCGAGATCGGCAGAGTTTTCGTCGAAGATGCAGATGACTGGGATTTAAACGACAAGACTTTCTCATGGTACGAAGATCAACGTCAGGAGGGCTTCAGATTGGACGAAAGGACGGGGATGATTACAATGCTCTCCGGAACCAGTAACGGAACATTCTTGCTCAAGTTTTTTGTTACGGAGGATGGTATGTCAATAAAAAATTTCGTCGTTTAAAAGCATTTAAATTTGTTGATTATGAAGTTTATAGATAGAATAATAAATTGAAAAGTATATAATGTCTCTCAGAAAAGTATTGCTCGTAATCATTTTGATAACGTCGTTAATTTTTAAAAGTATATCAATTAACTTTTAAACAATTTTTGAATTTGCTTAACAGCTCCCGGAAGGCCGCAAAATACTGCTCATGCGACAGTGAATGTTACGGTTAAGGAAATTCCGAAAGAGGCAGTGGATAAGTCTGGTTCTATTCGGTTTCTTGGTATCAGCGCAGAGGAGTTCGTACATCCTGACGCTTTAGGAATGAGTAAAAAGGATATACTGCAGGAACGGCTGTCCGTCATGTTCAACGTTTCTGTTGAAAACGTCGATGTATTTACAGTTTTGCATTCACCCCATCAAAACAACTCCGTCCTTGATGTGCGCTTCTCCGCTCACGGCAGTCCCTACTACGAGCCAGAGAAACTCAACACCATCGCTACCATTCACTCAGATATGATCGAGCGAGAGATGGGCGCTGATATTTTACTTATAAACATTGACGAGTGCCTCGAAGAAAAGGTATGTTTCTATTTATTAATCGTGTCAAACGTCAAATAATAAACAGGTTTTCCATAATTAAAAGTGGGAGAACTAAATTTCACTCCGATTATTGAAAATATTAAAATAATCAATAATTGATTAATATTAAAAAAGTATTTGCTTTCTGTTTTAAATTTGAACATAACATTGTCAGTCCTAATTTGTAAAAAAATTTTCTTATGCAAATTTTTTTTTATAGAAACACTGCAATAGTTCGTGCCGAAGTTATCTGAATATCAGCTCGAATCCCTATGTCGTCTACACAAACCATAGTTCGTTCGTGGGCGTACGGGCTGTAGTGGATCCTCAATGCATCTGCCACGTAGCTGAACCCATCTCATGTTTAAACGGTGGCACACCTGTAGGTTCGACGTGTGAATGCCCACCAGGACTTGAGGGACCGAGATGTGAACTGTTGGCTATTGGCTTCCATGGGGACGGTTATGCTATCATGCCATCACCCAAACAGGCGTGCGATGATTCTCATCTAGGTGAGAATCTTAGTGCCTTTTATGATTCATGATAAGAAAAATTAATTATACTTACAATATATAAATAGTAATGGAATGAGATCCAAATTTCCAAAAAAAAAGTAAATTACTTATTGTATTTTTTATATCAGATTATGCGAGTACTGCTATTTAAATATGATTTCGAACTTTTTAAAACAAAATAATTCAATTTAATTATTAATAAATTATAATTTTATTTTATTTTAGGTTTAGAAATAACACCTCATACTAAAGACGGATTAGTATTTTATTTTGGTCCAATGAAACGCTTTAATGATAGGCCTTCTAATCAAGATTTCATGTCACTTGAATTGCAAAATGGCAATCCTGTTTTATACGTTGATTACGGTCAAGGAACTGTAATCTTGGACAGATCAGAGTCCAGCAAAGAAAACGGGGTAGATCAATTTAAATTGTCTCTTGCTGACGGAAAACCTCATAGGATAGATATTTATTGGACAAAAACTGTAAGTATAGTGCGCCATTGATAATAAAAATATGAAATTTAAATAATTGTGTAGAAATCAAGTAGGTTTATTAATTCGATTTTTTTTATATTTTAGTCTATAGAAATGAAAGTTGATAATTGTGGACTGTCAAGTTGTATGAGATTAAAAGCACCAATTGGTACCAGTGAATTCCTAAATGTTAATAGTCCATTGCAAATAGGAGGATCTATAAGTAACTTTGTTGAATTAGCAGATAGATACAAATGGCAGCATATTCCAACTAAAACGAGATTCGTTGGGTGTATTCGAAATTTAACACTTAATGGCAATGTAAGTATTAATTCTAAGAGATTAATAATTTATAACTTGAGGTGTATTTTTGCGATAAATTTGATCTTTAATATTCACACTTTTTTATTTTTTTGCAGACTTATAATTTGGGCAAACCAGCAATGGCGGAAAATGCAGATCCGGGATGCAGCAACGGTATGGCTAAAGCTGTGTACTTCGGCATTGACACCAACTTCCTGGTGGCCATTTCCGTCTGCGCAATCATTTTGCTGATACTCCTATTGGCCGTTGTCGTGCACAGGCGCAAAACTGACGATCTTTATAAAGATATGGATGACATTAGGGAGAACATTATAAATTACGAGGACGAAGGTGGCGGCGAAGTGGACACCGGTTATGACCTCAACGTTCTCAGGGCAATGTACGATCCTCCGAATGACATGAAGATAAACGCAGCTAGTCTTCAAGGAAGAGGTAAATTTAAAATCTTTTATTTTTATTTAACAAAGCTTTAAATAAATCATTAAACATTTTTTAATAAACAATATGTTTATTTGCAGAACCTGACGAAGTGCCAGACATCTGCGGTTTCTTGGATGGCAAGAAAGAGTGCTGCGACAAGGATCCCGAGACCAATCCGTTTGATGATGTGCGTCACTACGCGTACGAGGGAGAGGGCAATTCAGATGGATCGCTGTCGTCGCTGGCTTCTTGCACAGACGACGGTGATCTCAAGTTCAATTACTTGTCCAATTTCGGCCCAAGGTTCCGCAAACTCGCCGACATGTATGGCGAGGAACCCAGCGATGAAGAGAGTGAGGGCGCGGCCGATCGTGAAAGCGAAAGTTGGTGTTGAACACAGAATTAATATAAAAAAGGGAGATTAGTTTTCGTAACCCTGTTTCCTTCGTCAATGAACTCACTAATACGAACGAAGAATTGCTTCCTTTTTCACTCTCTCAGTGCGTGAAATTGTGCAGAGCATTATACGTCGGAACATAAGATGACTGTACGACAACGTACTTAAAGAAGCCGAGATCTCTATCCTTTTTTAATGACGAATTTTGCAAATGGAGGTTATTTCATACAAGATTAATTCTGTCTATTATGAAAATGGCAGAAGATAAATGAGTGTTCATGGAATAATGATTCTTATACAAGTCAAGAAAGTGTAATTAAATGAGGATAGTGAATTAGCAGTTCGTTAAGGAGAGGACAGAATGGGAACATTCGTGCGCGTGCGGATAAACGCCAAAGAATCGAATGAAAGGCGATGGAGCGATATTCACGTATGTTCTCTTCCTTTGCGATCAGTGCAGACTCTGATAAGAACTCAAAGTGTAAGTGTAACGCAATTCTTCTGTAAGATTAAACATATCGGGCAGAAAGCGCGAGGAAAAGGCGAAATGTACACAGGGTGATAAAAGTTTTTGCGCTGCGTGAGTAACACGTCCAAAGGTGTAAACTGCTAGAGCTGCACAAGTGTCTTTAGTAGATGGAATTGGTTCTGGCAAACAGAGGATTACATATGTCGATTACAAACTATTTTACACGATATAATTAGTTCGAGGCTTCATTGAAAAAAGAAAAATTAGTATAATATGTGTTTTTGATAATTTGTACTTTTTCTATGATTGAAATATCAATGAAAGTTTTCTGGCAGACTGAATTGTTATTGTTCAAAGGTCAACGAATTTTATGGCCTTTCCCTAAATGCTTGCAATTCTATTATAATGTTTTGAATAATAATTACGATAGTTTTATACACTTTTTTCGTAGCAGCAATATCTCAATTAAAAAATAAATAACTGTTAAAACAAAATAAAATGATCATCGTACATTAACATTAAAAAATGTTTGTACACTTCATAAAACATATATATACATTTGCAAGCTATTTTTCAGCTCGACAATCACGAGACAAGTTAGAAATTTTCCTAGAATAATTTTTATACACCAATCACTCTTAAGTCTATTAAAAAAAATGTAAAGGTATGGAAATTATAAAATGACCACATAAATATATGAAGTAATGTAATATGCAAACATATAAAATGTAATGCGAAAAAAAGAGAAATAATCTATATTGTGTTGTTATCAAGCGATATAGAATTATAAGCTGTATTTAATTAATGAAATAATATTTTAATAATGCAAAAAATATAACATAAAAAGAGAATGTGAGAATGTTGGTGTGTGTTGAGCGTAGCATTTTCCGATTGGGTGATAGAATTAAATTAATTGTTTCTTTTCTCTAGGCGATGCCATTGCATTTGAACGTGCGTTGTATTGATTACAGGGTGAATTTGTATAATCACAAATAATATCATTTAGATTAATCAACTTGTTGTCCGCAGTGTATCAGCGACACGCACTTGACACGTAATAATTATGTACGGGATGTGCATTTGTAATGAAGTGAGCGACCGAGCTACAATCCCTGATGGGCTTAAAATCACGTAATAGATGTATTTACTTTTTGCCAACGCAGTGACAATTGACGACGTGCATGAAATCTTGATCGACGTCCCTCTATTCGAATAGGCAGAATAAATAATGCAAAGCATAGCCTGGTGTTAATGCACCATTAAGACAAATTTTGGCAACGAAATTTTTTCAAATACGTTACTTTTAATTTATTATTTTGTTAACACTTGATTTAAAATGAGATTGATGAGTTATTGATCAATGATTTGACTTTATCATACAATTTCGTTTCGTACATTATCTCATTTTTTAGTTACTTTTTCATAAAGGTTAATCAATACCAATAGTTAATATTTTTACTCATTTCAAAAATAATTGCACTCATGAAAAATGCAGTCAATAGATATTTAAAGAATTATTGTGTTGTGTTAAGGCCAAATTATGTGACTCGTAATTAATTATTTATCAATCGTATTAAATAAGTTCAAAACTGTTGAATCAAAAAAATGTTTGTTTCAATAGATATAAGACTCAACTATGGTATATATTAAATCTTATTAAACAAAAATTTTGTTTTGAAATTAAATTACTTTTCAATATAGAATTATAAAGTAACATTTTTATATAATTAAACATTTTTAATTATAATTTCAAGCCATTAATTATTTTAAGTTTACTTCGTATTTCAGTGTAAGTTAAGATTTCGCGAGACTCGCGTATTTGTATCTTTTTTATACAAAATAAAAAGTGTATATAGATATGTGTATATAAATTTGCTTTAAATTAACTTGTTTTTAAATATTTTTATGTCGAAACAAAGTAAGATTTCGAAATTTTTGATACAAGAAAAAAAAATATAAAAACTTTTTTCTTTATTTTTAATTCTGCAAAAATTGCCATTTTTTATTTGCCATTATATCGGCACAATACAAATTTTAAAACTTCAAAATTTATTCACATTAGATCAATTATTTCTTTACAATTTGTCAAACCATATTATTATATACATATATAAGCAAGCGAAAAAGTAAAGTACTTGAATATTTGAAATTCAAAGTGAAAAGAATGACGGTGACGAAGATCAAATGCCACAGCACGTTTTCATTGTACATCAATTCATGAGTACCATAAATAACATCAGAAGGATTTCGATTAAACAATATAGTATTATGTTCAAATAAATTCGAGTCGATGTATTTTTTCTCTTTATTCGACTCAAAGGTATTTGACACAACGTTGTCCTTACTGATTGAAAAAATACTTCCTAATTAATATTGATAATCATTTAAAACGCGCTTACTATGTTCATTTTATATTATCGTATTACTTAATAAATGAGTACGCAGCGTCCATGATGTATTTGTGCATGAACGCCTTAATTTTTAAACTTTTTGTATAATAAAACAAGTGACTTTATTTATAAGGAGCAACATCTTTCGATGACATTGCAAGCAAGCCGAAAGAGTATTTTGATCTCTGAAGCGGTTGAACAATTCCAGAAGAATTATAGTTTTAATATATACGAATATATATCAACAATATATAAGTATATATCTATATGTAAGATATTGTATTCAATGTGGCAGGTGACAAAAGTTTCGATAAAGCGAATCCAACGGATAGATTGTACCAAAGTTTAATCGAATAACTTTTTTATCCTTGATGAGTTGCAATATAAAAAAGAAAGAAAGAGATAAAACACAATTAATTAGCGATGAAAAAGTTAAGATGATCGAGCTTTGTAGCGGTGTAAAACAGGAATTTTTGTAAGACACTTTTTTGCTTCTATCAAAACTGCCGTTTTTTAAAACATTTTAAATACTAAGAAACTAAAATGTTCAAACTGAAAAATAAAAAGAATCAGAGTGAGCGAAACGATGCGGTTCGATGTCCTAGATTAAAAAAATTGCAGCGCACTGGTATATATGCGATATCAAACACTGCCTGTACGTCAACTGTAAGATCGGATCGTTCGATTGTCACTTTTTGCTTCGGTATAACAAGTCGACTGTGTCGAATATTCGTTAAAAAAAATATATTTAGCGGCGTCAGAAGTAATACGCTTCCATTTTCTTGTTACTTTTGTCGCATCTATAAATATATATATATATATATATATATAT
>UELX01006489.1:0-10780 GCA_900480035.1 Eupelmus urozonus | reverse complement strand
TACATGCGTTACAAAAAATATGGTATGCACCAAGGGCTAGTGAGCTTTTTTGACCTCGTGTGTTTGCAGTACTCGTCAAATTCCACACTCGGTCTAAAAAAGCTCACTTTTAGCCCTTGGTACATAATATACTATTAAGTAGTCAGTCATTTACTTTTATAAGATGACTTTTGCATTATTTATTTTTTTTTTATTTTCATGAGAAAAATCGCTAAATCTTTCCAAGCAATTAAAACTTTTCACCAGTCGCTACACGTATTACAGGATAATATGAATTATTAAACAAAAAATTGTATTTCTTTTTAAGTTTTAATTAATTTAAAAAATGAAATTTGTTTGTACATCTTCAATAACCAATTCATTAAAAAAATACATAACATATATAAGAAAAAGAAAAAACATTTTAAAGTAAGCATCAAAATTTATTTTTAAAATAACAACCCCCAAAAAAATATCTGATAAAAACCAGGCTACAATTACCCGAACGCGAACATCAAAATACTCGTACAGCCTGCAATATCGATCATACCGCAGCGGCGAGCAACGATACGGCCCGGCAGCCGGCCGGCCAAACGATCGAAGAACGTATCTCTATGAGCCGGCCCCGCTGGCTGTTGTCGCTTTTTTAAGAGCCACGCCAGAGAGATATCGACAGAGAGAAGCTCCGGCCGATGCGACGCAGCGGCGTCAGTTTGACCGATGGATTCCTGACCGCAGAGCGACGATCCGTTGGTCGCCGTAATTTCCCTGCTGCTGCTGCTACTGCCGCTGCTGCTGCTTCGTTTTCGCTGTGCCTTTCGTATAAACGTGCGGTCCCTGTGATGTGCACGCGCCCCGATGTGGACGGCGAATAAGCCTGCTTGTCGTTGGAGGCAAGCGCCGAGGTTTCATCGGACAGGTTTACTCTTCCGGAGCCTTTTCCCAGTTGTGTCGGGGAGGGTTTTGTTTCTGAATGCTGTTCTTTTGGCTCGGGGAGCAACGTTTGTTTTTCGGTTTTTCGAGAGCGAATGGAAAAAAGGTCTTTTGTGAATTTTTTTTTAGCGGGTGGGTTTGGAAAATTCTTTTATTAGTAAAGGAAGGAGGAATATTTCGAATTTGCGGTTTGACGTTTTTGAGTAATTTCGAGTGTTTTTCAAAATGTTTAGTTATTGTTAATGGTGTATTATGTGACAAAATCTGTATAAAAGTGTATTTGTTGTTTAAAAAAATTTTTCGACTATCCACAGATTTTTCAAAAAAAGAGATCAAATAGTTTTTTATATTCTTTTATTCAGTTAAACCGCTCAATAATAAAGAATGAATTATTACTTTAAAAAGTATATAAATATTTGACACCTGAAGTAGTAATAAAAATTTGTATATATACTCAGAGAATAATAAAATTGTTAAATTACATTAAAATTTTAAAATTTATTGCTATAGCCCAGTGAACATTCAAAATAATATTGATTAATGAATATACTAAATTCTTACTTTCGCAATGTAACTCCCCGAAACGCAAAATCGACAAGTTTTTCTTTCAAACCTACAAAACCAACTAAAAAGCGAGCATTGGTTAATGCTTTTCGGTTAAAAAGCCAAGCATTGAAACAAATCACAACATCCGCAACGCACCCAGCCTAAAACTTGAAAAAAAACCTGCAGTTCCCATTCATTTATTCATACGCCCTCTCTCCTTTGTATATTTTTCGTAAACCCTCTGGCTCGCTCTCGCTACCAACAGAGAGTTTATGGTATCGCTCAAACCACGACCGCAGCCGCTTGGCCATCAGTCACTGTCGTTTGGCCTCGCGGCGTGCCGGCCCGCTGGCTTCCCGGCGCGTAGCGAATATATTTTTCCATTTTTTTTCCCTTTTGCCGGGACGCCAGCGCGAACTCAAACACACCGGGCGGCCCTGGGTCAATATGCATTTCCAGCGGCGGAAGACGCGTGCGAAGAATCGCAAGCAGCAGCTGGAGATCGCGATCATCGCGTGATGAACGCCCGACGCGAGCCCAAGCCAAGAGATTGGATGTGGAGCGCGCGCGCGCGCGCCGGGGCCGTTTGCGTACACGCCCGGCCTCTGGCTAATGGCTCGCCGGGTGTCTGGCTTGTGTTTGCCGATGGAGATGAGGTTTATTGTTATTTTCTTTCGGGATTAGGAATCGATTTGCGCGCGGGTGGTAGTGCTGTTTTTTCGTGGCTGCGGTCAGGTTTGCCGAGCGGTACGGAGCTAGCTTGTAAACAGCGCAGTTGATGTTTTTGCGATGGGTTTTTTGCGGCGCACTCGTAAATAAGATCATGGTTGTGTAAATTGTTGTGGTGCATAAAATTGTGGAAATTTTAGAATTGATAAATGTGTTTAGTAATACTTATGTTAGAATTTGATTTTATGTCATGTGTAAGTTACGTTATTAAAAAACTTCGGTTTAAAAAACATTAAACGCAATTGATTTTATTTAATATATATAAGCCTTGTAGTTTATTTAACAAGTATCTCATTGTACACGTTCAATAATATTATTTACTAATAATTTAAAAAGGAAAGTAAATATAAATTATAAAAGAAAGACATCTAAAAGAATCTATCATAGATTCTATGAGCAATTTATAAGTAGTAATATCCGCGGTTACGTCAGACATCTCTCAAATACTACTTTCTTTCTACGGAATCATAAAATAAACTACAATATAAATAGACGAATTAAAATTTATATCATCAATTACATCATAAAGAATCAAATATTGCCAAAAGTAACTTTAAGTCATGCAATATAAATTAAATATGCGAGACTCGAAATTCTTGATGGATAAGGAGCAGAACTTCGTGGGCAAGCCTCTTTTTAAAATCGTAACAGCAGCTAATTTAACAAAGAAATACATCGAGCCATTCAAATTCTCCCTTCGAATACAATTAACTTAATCTTTTCCTATAGAATTATCAGGATTGTATTTTTAACTCATGCAAACTTGCTCATGTCACACAAATAGTTGAAAAGAGTAAAAAAAATCTAGCGATGAAAATCAAGGGCGCGTTCTTCTCGCAAATCGATCACCGGCATGCGCAAAAAATACTCCCTCTGCGGGCCAACACCTGCGGGGAAGGTATCCGCCGCGGGCAAAGCACCGGTGAGCGGTTTTTGCCCAGACCATGATTTCGGCCGACCGAGCGATTTTGGCGACTCTGATTTCAATTGTTTTCGGCTGATTTGTTCTTATAACAGATTTATAGGTATAACTCGCTTCGAAGTTGGTGATACTAAAATTAGAATTTTAATGGATAGTTTATTAAGGGAATTAGTGGTCGAGTATACATTATTCATTTTTATAAATTTTTATAAATTTTTATAAATTAATTTTTATAAAGCAGCAAAAAGAAGAAAGATACATTGTTATGAAATTTTTAGCTTTTATTTAAACAAATTAAAAATTTTATCTGCTATTTTATAAACATAAACTATTTAGAAATGACTTATTTAAGAGAAAAAATGTCACATAGGCTTGTAATTTCGATTTAATTGACATGCATATTTTGCATTTACACTGAAGTCTTGAAAAGGGAGGTTATTAATCCCTCCGAAACGACGACTATTGTAAATGTAGCACAAATATAAACAACTTGGTTTGCAAAGATCAACGAAGAAATTTTTATTTCTCAAACCTTATAATAATCTACGACCTGCGAACGATAACTTCTAACCATAATATAATAAAAAAATCTCATATATGTAAGAATTATTTTCTTTTTAAATTCAGTGTAGGGCTAGTACTTAAATTCGAATATTATGGAATTCGATGCTTCAGACCTTCAAACTTCGAAGCTTCGTATCTAAAATTTTCGAATTTTAAGAAAAATCCGGTGAAAAAAGTATTCCGTAGAATATCATAGAATTACTTCCCATAGGTTTACAAGAAATAAACACAATAGTATTGGTACTCTTGATTTTCTTCAGCTTGAAAAACCTAATGCGGTATTTCAAATTATTTTAATTGAATTCTCAAAGCTTTAAATTATTCAAATAGTTAAAACATTCATAAATTTAAACTTCAACAGAGTTTGGTTTCCTGAATTTGTCAATTAATTCTTTTCTTCGGTTATCGAAATAAAACTACATTATATAAGTGCTACTGTAGCTATAAATAATTTAAACAATTACTTCAAACGTCCATATTTCAAAAATAGTTTAGTCTTATTTGTGACTAAATATTTGTTTTTTTATTCACAATAATATTTACAAAGAATTTTAAAAATATAAAATGAATACCTCTTGTTTCAGAACAGACGCACACTAGCACTCACTCACACACACACATACGTGCGCGTGCGCAAACATATACACTCGCGCAAACACGCACATATTTGTAAATTTATATTTCAGTGCTCTTTACGTCTTTTTGATCTCTATATTTTATAAAGAGAAGTCCTCATTTGCGGTAAATTGATTCTGATAGAACTTTGAAATAATATTCTATGTAAAAAAATTAATTTATTTATCATTTTGTTTCTAAAATACAATTATTATTCTATCTAATAAATCGCATCTTATTTTTCAAGTTACTGAAACTGAAATTTGTAGCATAATTGATATTTTTCTAACTATCAAACAATATCTCTTTAAACATTAATTAAAAAAAAACTTTTTTGCTACTTTTTATTGTTAATCTAGAATTTATAACTTTGAGTGACACCTTCTTTTAACGGTTTTTCATGGAACCATTTTTTTTTTTCGAAATTCAAAATTTTTAAATAATTAGAGACGTATGAAATAATTTTTATTTTGTTGAAAATAAATGGATAGGTAGCTTAACAGGTTACGAGAGTTATGCCGATTAATTTGAGTATACGGCCTTCCACACTGTAAACGTAACTTAATAATTAAAAAATGCAACCTATTGTATTTTCTAAGTAGAGTTTCATTAAACAAAACAGTAAAATAAACTCTGACGCGGATAGTGAGTGTTTGCAGCTCGACTTAGATTCTCTGTTTGGTTGGTCTTGGGAGAATGGGTTACTCCTAAATATTAATAAATGTAAAACTATTCCCGGACTACTTTATAGAGACTTCGTCGCTTGAAAAGAGTCAATGTAATTCGTGATCTAGGTGTATTATTTGATTCATCCGTTTCCTTTTCATGTCATATTGATTTTGTTACATTGAAATCATTACGCCTAATTGTTTTTGTTAAGCGCACTACGATAGACTTTAATGACATTCAGGCTATCAAACATTTATATAAGTCCTTGATTCTACCTAATTTGCTCTATTGTTCTCAAATTTGGTCACCTTATACTCAAATTTTAATTAATAAACTTGAATCTATTCAGCATAAGTTTTTGCGCTATCTTTTATTTAAAGTCAAGAGACCTATGAGCAGATTGGATCATGATTTCACGGATGTTGCTCTATTTTTTAATTTGCCTAGTATTAAATCTTTACAACAGTATCAAGAATATCTTCTGACGTTCAAGATTTTGCATAATTATATCAAATGTGATACTTTAGTTAATCTTTTTCATTATAGGGAGGTAGGATATAACCTGCGTTGTCAGAGGCCGATCCAGGAGGGTGTCGTTTGTAGCAATTATGGTTTTTATTTCTGTATTAATCGCTTGAAGCGAACCTGGAACACCCTCCCCGAGCGCAACTCTTCGTTAGATAGAATTTATATGTTTAAAAGTTCTGTTAGATCTTTAATTTATACTTATTGAATTCATAGTTTATTTTTAATATTTTTACTTGTAAAGGGTTTCTAGTCCGTTTAATGTATTAAATAAATAAATAAAATAAATACAATATGTATATTTTTTTATATCACAAAATTGTCAGATTCATCAAAAATTCTTTTCCTAGAAGTGGTATGCAACATTTTCTTGTTTACGATGCAAATATTGGTAAAACTATATTTTTTAATTGAAATCAATCTAATATAAATTAAAAAAAAAATTTACAGGTCTAAAAATATGAAATAAATTTTTTGCACTAAATATAGTATAGAAACGTGAAAAATTGCTTTTTATTTTATAGCTTTTTATTTTTGACAAACATACTTGACTAGTTATAAAAATTTTGATATTAGGTAATACATTTATAAATAATTGATTTCCATCAGATTTAAAAACTACTTAACTAATGCAGTATTATTATCTCTCTTCATTTTTTAAAATTGGATGTGCAAAATGTATTTTTATAAATAATTAATATTCGCGATTTTTATTTGGGTTTATTAATGAGTAAAAAGCAATGCGCTATAAACAAATCTTTTGTTGAATGGAAAAAAGCTGTTCTCTTTACTCGAAAATGATGGAAAAGATATATGAACAAAACATATATTTACACATATTTAATTTTCTTTTCAGTTAAAAATATGATTCAATTTTAATTAAGTACAATAAAAAAATAAAAAATAAATAAATAAAAGTTGAAGTATCAATTTTTTTGGAATCAAAGGGCGCAGCAGTGCCCCCCGATGGCAACTGTAATATCATGCGTCTTTTCTTTCAACATAATAATAATATAATACAAAAGAGGTACAAGCATTTTTAATTAATTAACACACGTCTCCATGCAAGCTCATTTTTGAAAAAAGTAACATTTAATGTAAAAAAAAGTATAGTTTTATAATTCCAACTTGTCACTGAACTTGAAATTTTTAATCCAATAATTCGCATGCAGCAGCCACCACCTTCTTCTTTTCTCATCTCTCGCCTGCACGAAAGCCAAGCCCGAGGAAAAAAGCCGTACACAAAAACACTCCAGCCCGAAGTAGGCGTCAGCTCGAGTGGCGGACGTTTGTCGATGCGGCGCTCGGGACACATATAAGACCGCCCGCTTGCTACCGATCGCGTCCTCCTTCTGGACGTTAAACTTCCTCCCCAGGGAAATAATAGGGAAGAAAGGGAGAGAGAGAGAGAGAGAACGGCTTCTAGACCATCTCTCTGGCCCTCGCCCAAGGATCGGCCCCGCTGCAGATATCGAATGCCAGCCGGCGCGCAATCTCGCGAAAGCCTCCTTCTCCTCGACAGTTCGACGGCAAATAATCGTGGCCCGCTTGCGCAACAGTCGCCGTGGCGCGCCCTGCCTTTTTCCATTCTTCTCCTGCGGACGCGCTCGCTTGTTTCTCCGATCTATGTACGGGCTCCGCACGTGTCCGGCTTTTTTACGCTCCCCTCTCGGCTCGTCAAACGGAACAGCGCCTGGACGTACCAGCTGGCAACTTTCGCGGAGGGTCTTCCAACTGCGGAACGAAATTTATGTCCCCGATACTTTTGCCGGATGTGAACTGTCGTTTGCTATTGGGAAGCTGATGCTAAAGTTGGACTGAATGAGGGTATGTGTTTTAAGAAAATTAAGAGAATTGGAAAGAGTATCAGTTCTGTTTATTGAATTTTATTATTCTTTATACTTAATTATGTAGTTAAGTTGAAATTTTGCATTCTTCGAGTTAGTATAGTTGTTGTAACTAGCGCAATACAATACAGCTAATTTAATGAATCAATCTAAATCATAACATTCTAACAAAAAACTTCGTAATGGAAGATCGAGTTTTCATACATAAATGAATTTTATGTAGAAAAATTATTTCATTTTTATAGAAAATTCCGGAGTTGAAAAAGTTTAAAGTTTTCTAAAGTTTAAAATAATTCATTGATTTGTTTAAGAGAAAAGTTTGCTAAACTAAAATTAGAAGAAAACAGGGAAGCCAAAAAAAAGTTTTCATACATTTCACGAAACGTATTACCATAAAATATTCACATTTCCAGCCTCGAGTATAATCTACAATGAGGAAGCATGAAAATATTAGACGGAGTACAATTGCTCTTGGAGTAACCATTTATTCGGTCAAGTGAATAATTTATCGTTACATTCACTAGTAACGTGAATGCAAAGCTAAAAATAGTTAGCAACGAAGAGCCCCGCAGGTCGAATAACTTTGCAGCCTCTATGCAGTTGGGCGAACTTTAAGTTTAGATTTGCAAATTGATTGGCGCTTCACCGCTGCGCTATCAAATTAATTAATCTACATTTAGTCCTAGAATGGATACATTAATTATTTTTAGCATTCATAACATTTCTCGCGGTAATTAAACTAGTTAAAGTCTCATCCATCAAGCTCGCTATTTTTACGCGAATGGATTGGCCTTTTTTCCCCGAAATCAAATATTTTTCAATTGAAAAAACATCGCGCACGCCCGGCACGATCCATTTAGACGCATTTCATATTTGCCGATTGTTACAAAGCCAAATTTTTACAAGCCTTTGAAAAATAAAAGTTTTTAACAACCCTGCCCCAAAAATAACGAACTCTGTACCATATCCGCGTAATTTACGATCACGCGTTAATTGTCCGCGTCAGAGCGGAGCATATTCCGCAAGCTAAGGCGTAGTTTTGATATTCGTTTTAGCCGGTGATTTGTCTGTTAAACTCCCAAAGCACGAGCCCGCGCGCGGATCTCGCGTTTAAAAGCCATATACACAGAGTATACCTGCTGCTGCGAGCACTTTCCCCATACACACCGTGAAACGCTCCGTCGAAACGCATCAATCTCCTCCGCTCCCAACACTAAACTCCTCGCTAACTCCCTTCATAAAAAAAAGCAGAAAAAAAGTCAGGCGGCAAAATTAAAAAAAAAACGTGACCTCCTCCTGGTAAACTTCCCCTTAATCGCGCGGCTGCATCGCGCGCGCGCGCGCAAACATCGCGCCTCTGCTAATGTATATTTATGTATTAAACAGGCATTATTTATACGCGGCTCTCGCTCTGTCGCCCGCGCGGACACTATCCTTCTCTCAGAGCGGCGCGCGCCCGCGCGATGAATATGCATTGTTTAGCTCCGCGCAGTGTGGCGAGGTGTCGAGTGCAGACCCGTCGCTATCACTGCCTCATCAATCACACGCAGTCGTCTCGCAGCAAGCGCTTCTCTCTCTCTCTCTCTCTTTCGGACGCTGGCGCGCACACGTATACCTACACAGCTAAAAGCCGCGATTTTGCAGTCCGCCCATGTCATCCCTCACCGGTCGTTGCCTGCTGGCCCCGCGCGCCTCCTCCCACACCGCTCGCTTTCAAACTGCTGCTGCCCGCCGCGCAATTGACACTAATTTACGTAATTTTTTTCGGACCTGTGGGTGTGTGTATGCGCGCGTGGGTGTCTGTTTGTCTGTGTGTTTGCTTTGTGTTTGTGTGTGTAAGCCCACGAGTATTTTGAGGGGATAGGGGGCGCCGATCTGGCGTATCAAGGCGCGCGAAAAACGAGGCCCCCTCTTTCTTGTTTTGTTTTGTCGGCTCGCTTTTTTACCAATGCAATACGCTGCTCGTTCGAAAACGATATTTAGTGATAGCGCTCGATAATTCCAGGACTGGTTGCGCGCGCGCAGCTCTGTCGTATCGTAGGCGCATTGTGCGAGATTGTTTGACCGGATAGCCAGTAGCGGGAGCGCGGGGATTTGTCTTTTGTAATGATTTTTTTCGGCCCGCTGCGTCGTTATTTATACGTTCGTTTTGTTCGCTGGACAAATAATATTCGCTCGCGCTCTTTCGGGAGATTTTTCGCGCACGGGCCTCTTTGTGTTTGGCCATCGACTTTGATGGGTTTATTAACGATTTTGTTGATTTAGTGAGACATTAAGAGTTTTCAAAAACAAATGATACCTGCGTCGATTCGTTGAAATTAAAGCGTAATGGGATAATGGTTTTATAAGTTATCAGATGTTTGTGTTTCATTTGTGGTATAGTTGTATTTCTAATATTTTCTAATATAAATGTGTCGATAAGTAGTATTTTTACTGCATTATCAAAACCAATCCCAATTCACTTAGATTATTTAATCTTAATTTAAACATTTAAAAAAGTAGTAAGTTTTAAATAACATTTTTTTAAAATGAAAGTAATATCGAAAAACCAAAAATATCCTACGATAACTTTTCGTGTTACGAGGAGACATTCTCTAAATTTATAAAGTGAGAATTAAAGTCAGACATCAACGAGTCAAAATGTTGAATGTCAAATTGCAAGCAATAGATGTACGAATTTTCAATTATATTTCTACGTAACGTGTAAGGCTATTATAAATGTATAAATTGAGAAATTTTCGTTTCAGGTGAAGAATATCAAAGTTTAACATCGAAAAGATGTATTTTTGTTAACTAACCAAAAGGTCACCTGATATCCGGGTCACCAATCTTGATGAAACTTTTGGATATATTTTTAAGTAACAAAAGTACATGAAATCGTGGCTGTTCGGTTTAACGCTTCGGAATATTTAAGTTATAGGCACTTGCAGTCTTATTTTAAAAAGAAATATGAAAAAGAGCTTTTCCTTACCAAATATTTCAGTCCAAACAAATCTTTGGCAAATGCTGCCATAATTTTAATTTAATATAACATTTAAGTATCATGAAAAGTTTGATTAAACTCAAGGTCATAGTTAGTTGATTCATAAATTTTATTGTCTGAAACTAAATTAAAAAAAAAATGTGTACCTTTGTGAACTCGAACAGCTTAAAATTTTAATAACATAAATTCAAAAATAATTATAGTTTTGAGATTTTGTCGATTGTCCGTGGGGTTATGTTTTGATTACAAAATATTTTTAAAAGTATTTTTAATGAAAGTTGCTATACTTAGAGTTTATGTAAGATTGAAAAAACGTCAACAAGGTATTTTCGAAAATTTGATAGAATAAGCTTTCTTAACACGTTCAGGACGGCATGAGTCAAACATGGGCCATGATTTTCTTGCTCCAGGTAGAACATGACCCATCTTTAAGTAATGAATTTATTATTATATTATTATTATATTATT
>UELX01006488.1:0-10781 GCA_900480035.1 Eupelmus urozonus | reverse complement strand
AATTGAGGAGAAAAAAAAATGTATTTCTTTATTTAAATTTAATTATTTTTTCAGGCTTAAACTGAGTCCTGAGCCCTTTAATATTTGTTGACCAGAAATTCTGCTTAGAATATGGTAAATTTTGTACCAGGGCTATAACTCATTAATAACAGAACATGATTTGTTTTTTGTATTGTTTTACGGTGGTAGAAGTATGGTTAAAAGCATTTCATAGATGGGGCTCCATAGGAGAGATGAATCATCCTTTCATCAAGTGGAACTCGGTGACATAACTATCTCTGTCTTTACATTTGCATAGCGAGGGTAATATAGTTTAAAAAGTAATAGTTAGCAGAAAACATAATATATCATATGACTCACAATGAGTAAATTTTCCTTAGCACCATCTTTATTAAACTTCTGTTCGATTGCTATTTTTTAAAGGCTCTAGAAAAAAAATCTGCGCATAAATCTGAAAATGGAGGAATTCTCTATGTATTGAAGATGTGGAAAAGCCAAAGATCAGAGACCATTCTTATATTCATACCAAATCTCACATCTACGATTCATTTCAGCAAAGCTGTTTTGGTCGAATAGAAGTCTAAAGTTCATCTGCAGGGGAAGAGCGCCAGAGCGATTACTAACGAAACGAAAATGCCTGAACTTTTAAAGAAAAGTGCTCTGTTGTGTACACTTTTATTTTGAAGACAGAGATAGATAATCTGACTGTTTTCCTGAAAAATGAACTCTGTCAGCTTATTGTAAAATATATCATCGTTGGAAATAAATTTTTTTCAATATATCTAGTTAATTAATGTTTACGACATAACTTTTCGGTTCCTATATAATATTTCGTTGGCGTGTCCACTCGACCCTTTCGAATTTCTTTACAGGAATGTTTTTAAAGAATTGTGAAAGGTCGAATAGATCTACTACGAAATATTATACGGGAATCAAAAAATGATATAGCAAACTTTAATTAGATCAGTATAGGAAATTTTTTATTAAACATTTGATCTTTTACAAGAAACTGACAGTTCATTTTTTATAAAAGTTCCATTGACTATGTTAAAAAAAATATAGACAGAAAAATATTGGTATCGAAATCCGAACTTATCAACATTAATCACATTCTAACACGAACATCTGAGGGAAAAGCCACAAAGAAGAGAAAACCTTTGCCTAGAACAGTCTTTGGTAGAAGGTTTGAACTTGAATATTTTTCTAGTTATCTCTAGCACCTAAGAACATCATTGAAAAAAACTTTTATAATTATGTAAAGGTTGATCGTTCGTGGTATACCACTAAGAATTACATTCTAAATACGTAGATGTTTTTTGGATGTTGAAACATTCGTGCGCAATATCGAGTTAGGCACAAATGTTTCAACATCCAAAAAACATCTATTTAGAATGTAATTTCTTAGTGTTAATTTATAAAAGTCATGAATAAGGGAGTTGAGAATCTCCCGAAACGTCGACTGAAATAAAATTATCACTAGAAACATCCTGGTTCGTCAAAGATCAATTTATTGTTCCAGATTCTAGAAAAAAACTTTTGTCAAGTACTTATATTTCACAAGTTGTCAAAAGGGTCTACAGTCTCCCCACTTTTATATGTTTTTAAAAATTATTGATATTTAACACTCAAAATCGTAAACATTTTGTTGAAGATAGGTTGAATTTTGTATTTAGTAAATGGTTTCAGTTAAATCATTGAAAAAACTACAGTAAAAATAATAGTAAAGATAGTAGTATATATTGAACATCGCCCGACGATATATCACAGTCTAATTCCTACCAACTCGTTTCAGCTTTCCTTGCTTAATAGCTAAAAGAATGAATTAAGATGGGAATTGAACATAGAGGATTATGAGACCAGAGATAAATATGTTAGAACGCTAGCAAAGATAAAAAAAATAAAATAGTAAACAAACATTATTAATTTAATCTACTTCTAGTAGAACCCTAACCTTTTTCACATCACCCCGGTACATGTCTTTTGAAAAGAGTTACAAGATAATTTGTTTGCCTTACGCTAAGGAGTTCATACGTGTACAGAAATATAAAATATTTTCTTTTGGTATCGGTTCGCAGTCAACCCAACTTTCTTCTGTGCGGTGTGATGATCGTCCCTCCTAACACCGTAAATTTAGCGAATACCTACGCTTACGTTCTAGATTTACATCCAGAGGTAGTGATCTAGATGCATACGAAATAAGCAAAAATAATACAAAAAATGTCTGAATACTACCTTTAAAAGTAAAACTGTAATCTAAAACTATATATACAATGCACGTCAGGCGCCAGCGATCGCTTGGCATAACTTGCCATCGGGCGCGCTGACGCGCGCCGTGATAATCAAAAGATCTAATTTAGAAAAATCAAGAAATTTGAAAAAATAATCCAAAACCTTGGAAAATAAAATAATAATCGGAGATAACGGGGTTGATAAACTAAGTTTTAAGATAATGTTTTTAAATACCAAAGGATAAAAAAAAATCGGAATATTAGACTCTATTGATTAAAAATACTTGAGTTATACATGTTTTTAGATTCAGTCTTACAAAATATACAAAAATAATAATTTTATTTAAAAGTAAATAAAATAGTTTTTAAAAACTATGCATACGGCTGTTAAAACAAAAAATTGAACTAAACTAAAAAAAAAGTACTTTTTGACAAAATTAGAAAACGTTGACTCCTTTAAAAATTATAAAAGTTTAAAGGTAGGTTTAAAAAATATGCGCAAAAGTAAAATTGCACTACTGAAGCATTTTGCGGAGCATGTTTACTATTTTACTTAAATCTGATATCATTTTTAAAGTAGTCAACCTTTTCTAATTTTACAAAAAGTTGATGAAAGCTCGTTTTCTTTATTTATTTATTATTATTTTTTTATCGTAGGAGACGTTCAGTTATTTAAGATAATTTATTTATTAATTTCAATTGTAGTTTTTTCTTTCAATATTTTCTATAAATGAACCTGGAAATTTGTAAATCTACAGTTTTTTGAACCAATATAGTCTAATATTTCAACTTTTTTCGTATTTTAACATGTAAAATGTATCGCTAAGAGTCCCATCCATACCGATGTTTACATTCAATTCATTCACAGTTTAAAAAGAAAAATAGTGCTACATGTTTATTTCTAACCTTACTCTTGTTTTCGGCGCCAAGCAGTAGGAAGAACACACAGCACTTTGTTCCCGAGACGGCGAGCAAAATTTACGAACTTTAAGTTGGGGGATGTAAAAATAGCATTTTATGCACCGAGGCAATAAAGCAGGTTATGGACTTTCTGCGTGCGAGCTGTGCTCGAGCTAAGCGAGGGCTGCATACAAGCATGGCACATAACCTGTTTTCTTTCTTCGGGGACTATTCCTCAATGTACGAGATGAAATACTACTCGATTCACCTGAGATAAAAGCGCACGATGCATTCGCAACGTCGTGTTTTCGGCCCAAGCCACTAAGCCAGGGCATAAAATGCGCCGTTACCCATGCGCAAGCACTTTTTACTCAGGTAAATACAGCAGTACTTTATTCTCGGCTGATTGAGAATAAAGACCTCACTATTAGCTGAGGTTTTCTGGAATAGTATATAATGACACGAAGGAGGTAAAGAATTGACGAGTCCACAGCACGTGCCATGGGGTCGCTATTTTACCTCTCAAGTTACATATGCTATTATTTGCAACACCTAGGGTAAAAATGCCACATTCAATTTCTGGCGCCGAAAGATAATGTTGTACTTCTACCCAAGGTGTTGCAAAAAAGAAATTTATAACAATAATAGTTCGCTGATATGATCTTCGCAGGAGGCATTTCTCCCCCCCTCCCCCTCATTACCGTGTAAATAGTTTATTATTTGCTTATTACCATCACTATTTCGCCAAAAGACAATTAGTTTTAGCAGCGCAGTACAAATACAGATATTTGCCGTTGAAAGGTTTTCCACAACGAGTTCAATTTCGGTCCAAAATAAAAATAAATCTGTGGTTTGAGGCAGTATAATAAAGTAGATCATCATGAAAGCTGCTACGATAAACTTACATTTGGATTTAAATTTTGTCTTTTTCTCGGGCCAAATGCCGACAAAATTTAGCAAACGTCGATTCCACTCAATAAAGAAATCATAGTCGACTGAAAAATTAATATCAAAAATATCATATAATGTTGGTAATTCTGACGCAAGTGACATCAGTCAATCTTTCTTTCCAAAGTTCTTATTGATATATAGAGATTATTCATGCATTTACGCCTAAAAACTGAATTCTGTAAGGTTCAATGTACTTTTCTAGATAATATGTATAAATTGCTTCAGGGCATTGTTAATCAAAGCGTTTAAATATCATATTCTAAAAGAATATTTATTCGACCCCTTCACATCTCCTTAATTACTACATCAACAATTCTATGCTTAAGAAAGCGAATGAAATCAGAGATCTCGGTGTTGTATTTGATTCCATACTTGCTTTCAAAAACAATATTAACTGTATAAAAAGAAAGCATTGTTCAGTTCTTTCTTATATGACCAAATCTTCTGCAATTTTTAAAAATCTATTAACATTATTAATATTATAACGATCCCTAGTTAGGCCATCCCGCATGAAAATAGTTAGTATCTCCTAGATATTGGAAAAAGTATTTCCCAGATAGTGGCAAGATATGGAGCAAAGCTGTCGAAGTATTGCTCAATATATTGCCAAGAGTTGGCTCAGGAGGAGGAGCAAGACTTTGACCAGATTTTGGGGGGAATCGCCAAGGTATTGGTAATATATCGTCAAGGTATTTGTGATATGTCGCCAAGGTATTGGTGATTTACTTAATTCGTTTTAGTCACAATACTGAAAATATTTCGTTTAATCTATAGTATACCGCACTACAAATATGTAGTTTATTTTTTTTCCTTTGCTATAATTTATGAAATACTTCTCACTCAAGCCAATGAAAATTTATTCAGAAACTTTCAGTATCATGAGTCAGACAAATTAAATAATATCACCAATACCTTGGCGACATATCGGCAATGCCTTGACGATATATTACCAATACCTTGGCGATTCTCTCCAAGATCTGGGCAAAGTCTTGCTCCTCCTCCTGAGCGAACTCTTGGCAATATCTTGAGCAAGACACAGCTTTGCTCCATATCTTGCCAATATCTGGGAAATACTTTTTCCAATATCTTGGAAATACTAACTTTTTCCACGCGAGCAGTTTTATCGCATAGGTTCTTCAAGCGTTTTGTGCTGTATCAATCGGGCCTTGTATGTAGCATCAATTTGTTATTGATAGGGCGTTTTTAACTAATTTAAATACTATCCTTAATTACTCCTAGTCATACAAAAAGAATAAAAAGTAATCAAAATAATAAAAAGATAATGCTTTGTTACATATCCCACTTTAAGTGCCACACCTCGGCATACCCCTGATGCACAACTCAATTTGGCGGGCGCTCGCAGCACATGTTAAGCTTCGCGCATGCGCAGAAGTGACCACTGTTTGTAGTAAATTCTACTTCACATTTTTTTAGAATTTTTTTTTATATTTCATTGTTAAGCACGCATTTTCTTTTTATAAATGTTATCTCCATAAAATAAACTACAGATACTTAATTTTTTTCGACGTTTAGTTTTTTTATATTAAAGAAAGACGAAATTTATGATTCCGATCCATAAAAACGTATGCAAATATGCTAAATAATCTTTCTGAAAAAATTTAGAGAAATTGGTAATTTTTAGTAAAAGTTGTTTGAGCCACCTTAACAGGCCCAAAGTCGCAGTTTAGCGGAAACCCTTATCATTTAGTCAACAAACGTGTAAACAGTCATTGAAAAAGCTCTTACAAGTCAAATGCTTCATGATATAAAAAGTTAATTAAAGATCTAGTCACAACATAGACAAACATGATCATAATTATAGCCCTATTATAAGAAATTTAACAATTATTCTCATCATCTCATTTCTACAATATGAACTTAAATTTACTCTTTTACTATACAATCTTTAATAATTGCATCTCATGTCACAAGCGTACCTTATCACATATATTATATTTTAATTGCAATAGAGTTAATCCCGTTATTTAATAAAATAAAATTCTTTTTAATTATCAGAGTATAATAATGAATTAAAAAAATATAAAATAAAATATAAATAAAAAGTAAAAATTTATAAGTATCATTTTAAAATATTATGAATACCTTGAGTTTCCATTTAAATAAGATTAGAATTATCTTCATAAATAAATAGTTTAAATTCCTAATTTTATTAATTTAATTGAGACTTTTTAAGCTATGATATTGTTACTGCTATTTGGAAACTATATTCAAAAGAAATAAACTAAAGCTATGCTTTTCTAGAACTCTCATGTAATCTACTCGAAAAAGAAACTGCTCGAAAAGAAGAGTTATACTTATCTGCTCGTATCATAAAAGAACAATGGAGCACCTTAGTGGTGGGGATAGAAGGGTTGTCAGTTGCGCGCTGTCGTTCAGACACTATACTTCACTGTTTCTTCATTTAGAGTAAATTTAGTGTTGATTATTTACGTAGCTATTGTATTTAATATATAAGTATATGCGTGTGCATTTATTTTTTTATTTATTATATTTGTATTTAAAAATATACACAAAAAATACAATAATTATAGTAATTTAAATTTTCATTAAACTATAATATTTTTCAAATCTTTTCTATTTTAGCATTTTAAATATTGTCGTAAAATTCTTCGTGTTTGTGATATTTTACGTTTATTTGATCATGTTTATTTATTTTTACAAGTGTATAACAGTACAAAAATATTAGGTAAAAGTACCTATTATTAAACATCAAGAAAATGTGTCCCTATCTATAAACACTTTGACAAATAAGAAAATAATAATAATTGCATCTACTTCTTTTTAGAAGTAAAAAATTTTATCAATATATAGAAAGATTTTTGTTTCTAAATATCCAAATCTCATTACTTTTATTAAGTAATTAAAAATTAAAAAAAATTGTTTAAATGTGCTTGCTTTACGATGAGTATACGAAGGCGCGATTTACGAAGAAAATGCTACTATCTACGACTTACAATTTTAATAATAATTCACGTAATTATTTATTTACTTTCAATTATATTAGTGTTTGTGAAAGCTCTTGATCCATAGGTTATATTTCTTTCTATGTGTGATACTTTTCATAATGTTTTTTTTATTAAAAGGCCTGTTTAAAGATTCGGTACATGTAATTTTTCAAGTGTACGGGTTTATTAAACGGCCAGAACGCGCGTTTAATAACTATGGACTGTTTCACACGCATTTACCTTTTATTAAATGAATACGACGAAAAAATATTTGCATTAATATAGTTTAATAATTAGTATTTGTTGCATAAAGTTATAGAAGAAATAGATTTTATCATCATAAAGTTCGAGTAAGTGTAAATAATCAATGTTACTGTTTAAAAAAAAACCAAAACAGAAACCTAATCTATAAGTGCTTATTGTCTCAAAAATCAACCTAACCTATAAATAATATTTTATTTGCAAACGCACTTGCCTGTTTCGACCCGTGCTAGCTCGCCTTCGACTCGTATTGTAAACTTGTAACTTGGTCTAAAAAAAAAGTCACTAAACGCCTTTGATACACAATATACTATGAACTAATAACTTTTTACTACGTTATTTCATGAAATATTTTATTTATTACCTGTAAATAATACTTTATGAGTCATTAAATTTCTGTTTAATTATCGGGACATTCAATATTAAACACCGGGACATAGTCAATTTAGGTGTTTAATAATAGATACAAAATGCTCCCCTCATTTTTTTTAAATAACTTTTTCATTTTGAAATTAATTGAAATTTAACAAATTGTATTTTTTCCTTAAAAGCTTTCCGCACCAAACGTAGTCAATATTTTTCACACAAACTTTTTACACAAAGTTTTTAAAATTTTATTAAAAATAAATATTTTCTTAATGGATTATGTATTGAAAATTAAATTTTAATTATTTACGAGTAACCAAGTACATAATTAAAATAATGTTTTTGCTATTGACGTAATAATGTAGAAAAAATTTACATGTAATGGTGCTCCATTATGATTTAAGTGAAAGTTTTTAGAAACATTTAAATTGTAAAAAGCTTTTTATAGTATTAGATGCTTTATAAGTAATTTTATATAGTATTATTATATAAAAACGCATTCAAAGTGAGCGTTTCATTGATCTAATCGTTATTAAACTATAAATAAATATTTATTTATTATTTTCTTTATCCTTTAATTCATTAGGACACGCAACTTATTGGAAAAAACTTTAAAATGTACTCACAGCATTTTCAAATACATAATAAATAATCAAATAACATAGTTTACAAAAATTATTTTTTCTATTTAAAACAATTAAACAAAATAACATTAAAAATTAAATTTGTAAAATTAATTTCCTAAATTTAAAACCTTTCAATACAAACATTTAAACAATTTAATCTATTGTAGGAGATAGGAAGATGCCACTGGTATCGAAAAAACTTAAAAATAACAAAAAATCACGCGTTTTTTTGTGTAGCGATAAATATTATGTTTCAATACACTATTTTCACAACAAAAAATAAATTTTAAGAACTTTTTTAGATAAGATACCAGTTGTGCAAAATATATATAGTTATACTAAATGCATGGTGGCACCTTGTCTCAACATTCTAAAAAAAAAACAAAAAAAGGTATAGATGACAAAATTATTATTTTTACATTTCAAAAATGATACTGTCGCAAATTGTTTATTGTTACTTGTTATTTATGCACAAAATTTTTCATTAATTCAAAAAAAAGAAGACACAAAGGTAAAACGAAGATTAAACATATTAAAAATTTTACATTGACAGCAATTAATTTCATTTTTCTTTTAATTTGATATGAAAATAAACTCAGAATAAAACAATATTTTGACCACATAATAAACTAATCATAATGAGTTTTAAAATCGAACTCCAATTGCCGTTTCTATGAAAGCATAGAAAATATAGCCAAGTGGCGTCTTCCCCAAGCTGGCGGCTTTCCCCGGTTTACCTTATTATTACTTCTTATTAAGTTAATTCAACAATGTTTTTAAATTAAATATCTCCTAATAAGAGCAAGAATATAATTTTTTAAAGAAGAAAATAACTTTTTATAATTATTGGTAACAAGGAAAGATTTAGATTAATATAACAAATTTAAAAAAGAGATAGACAGTCATATAAAAGAAATTCTTAATTCAGGAAAAAAAATTTAGTTCAACTTATTAATAAAAAAATGTTTTAATAAAGGTTTAAATGTTGACTTAATTAACAATTCTTAAAAGATTGCCGATATCTAATTAATAATTTATGAACGTAACATTGGTCTGATATCACATATCTATACTCATACATAAAAAAGGTTAAACTGTCCCAACAAAAATTAAACGTTATTTTCTGAGATCCTTTGATCTATTGTAAATGGCAGCCATATTCCAAGAAACAATTTTCATACTGCTTTACTAAAATGCTATATTATAAAAAAATAATATGAAGTTAATGAAAAAATTGAAAATGTCTGTAACATTATTTATGTGCAAGTGTATTTTATATTTATTGTTAACTACCCTGGTAGAAATTTCCCCAATAAAATTGATCTTTGTCTTTAAAACTAGGCTAGTGGATGTTTAATTCTTCACAGTTGGCCATCCGCTGGCCAAAAAATGGGGAACGTTCTACCAGGGTATATAAATATATCTTAAAATTCATCCAATTTAAATTTCTAAAATTTTATTTTGTTCTTTGAATAATTTTAGATTAATATAATGGTAGGAAAATTAAAAAATACATAAAATTCAAGAAATCATTGAATGTTAATGTATAAACAATATACATTTATAAAAATTGTAAAGTAACTTCTCACAATGTATATATTTCATAATTTATTTATAAAAAACTTTATCTTAAATTATTCTAAAAACAATGTGAGATTTTAAAAATTTAAATTGTATGATAAATATAATAACATGTAGATGAAAAAAATAGTCTTTATATTTTTTATTTAACATCAATAACATAATACACGGAATGCTGCAAAACAATTTGAATAATTTTTTACTTTAATAATTGATACATTACTTTATTATACGATATTATATTATTTTTCAAATCATAATGTTATATTTACAAAACTATGAAACTGTTAAGCAGGAAATTAGTCAGAAATTTTATAATAAAAAACAAATATTAATCAAAGCTAACTAAATTATATTCTTACAGGCCAATTCAATTATACTGAAAATAATTTTTAAAAAGAGAAAAATTGTTTTCTTTTTTCTAAATTATAATATATCTGGGAAGCTTTTTATTTGGACTATGATTTTATCAAGTAAAATCTGGAATTTAAAGGTAATGAAACAAGATTTACTGGGTAAGCATATAAGTTGTTCTTTAATAGCATGGTATTTTTTATGAAAAACTTATTTTAAACTATTTATTTATTTATTTATAACACTGCGTGGCATAAATCCACACTTATGTAACGCCTATCCGTAGCATAAATAGTCTATAATTGCACCGTGTAGTTAGCCTCCAAGCGTAGCGAAGGTGATAAACACGGTGTAATAATGGACTACTTATGCCACAGATAGGTGTGACATAAGTGTGGATTTATACCACGCAGTGTTATAAAATATTTTATGCCACTTTAACCTCAAAATCATAACTTTGAGATGATTTTCCGGCTCTCGTGGCATAAAATACGGTTCGATACTGGTGCGTAAGGTGATTTTTGCCACGTTCGACTTTTCACCCTCGC
>UELX01006487.1:0-10781 GCA_900480035.1 Eupelmus urozonus | reverse complement strand
CTCTCTCTCTCTCTCTCTCTCTCTCTCTCTCTCTCTCTCTCTCTCTCTCTCTCTCTCTCTCTCTCTCTCTCTCCCACATAGACAGACAAAGAGAGAGAGAGAGAGAGAGAGAGAGAGAGAGAGAGAGAGAGAGAGAGAGAGAGAGAGAGAAGCCAAACGTGGAGGTGGAGGCTATTCCCCTGGGCCTGCGCGAGTGAGACCGAGGGATGTACGCGGTGCGAAGGGTGGCTAGGTGTGTGGATACAGTCTAGCTCGAAGGGACTGCTTCTCTCCCTCTCTGTCTCTCCCTCTCTCTCTCTCTCTCTGTCTCTCTCTTTCTCTCTCCATTGCTATAGCGTGTCGGAGGGGGAAGGGAGAGGCGAGCGCGCGCGGGGTAGTGCAGTTTCGTGTCGGCATTACTCTTGATTTCCGTGGTGACGCCGCGAGCTCTCTCTCTCTCTCCCTCTGCCGCTTCTGTCTGGTGCCTTGACTCTCTCGGCTTCTCCTATCTCTCTTTCCAACTGTGCGGCAAACAGCGCTACATCCACGAAGCCGTTGTTTCGTGCGTTTCCGCGCGAGCTTCTGTGTATCCGTGTGGCCGTGGCGCCTGTATTGGCGCGTATGTGCCGCTGCTGCGTACGCGGAGATGGAAAAAAGGAGAGGTGAGACGCGAGTCGAAAGGATGCACGATGAAAGGAGCGAGAGAGCGCGGCTCGTTGCGCGCCGCGGAAGAAAGCGTAAAAGTCGCTTTTGATTAATGGGGATACCTATGAGGACGCGGCCGAGTTGGCCTGCGGATGGGCTTGATTTGCTGGATGAATCGACTGAAAGTATTTTTTATGTAGTCTCAATAATTGTAGATTGGGGTTATTATTAGTATGTGAATACTGACGATATCACTTTATTATACCAGAATAGAGTGTTTACGGCAATGATGTATTTGATACAATACATTTGCTTTCGTGAAGGCTAAATCTTTTTGATTACAAAAGTTTATTGCACAAATTCATTTTGTTTTTCAATTCAATAGTATGTTCGAAGAAAACTACTATTTCTATACATAAATAGTGTTAGTGTAAACTTAGTAAAGAATTCTGATGTAATTAGATTATCGAAAAATATTACACCGGCTTAACAATAAAGTCTTTGCATAATGAAAATAATAATTTATTTCGGCAGATGCACCAGTAAAATTTTAAATATCTGAAAATAACTTTTATGACTAATAACTAATTAGTATAAATCAATTATTACATTCACATTTGGGTCAAACTAATATCAATTTATTAATTCTTCTTTTTTTTATTCGGAAGAGTTTGTTGCAATTACATATAAATCTAGTATAAGTTGTAGCTTTATATCTTATAAATTATTATAATTTATCAAATTTAAAGTAATTTCTTATTAATAACAAGTCGGTTAGTTATTATAACATTTTTAACTATATTATCCCTTAATAACAATTTATTATTTAAATATTTTACCGCTTATTCACAAAGTAAGAAACAAAAGTAAGTAAACTAAAGGTGAGAAAATATCGAGTTCTTTGGAGACCAAATAAGAGAGAGAGAGAGAGAGAGAGAGAGAGAGAGATATCAAGGAAGGACCATTTCGCACTGGCCTTCTTCCTGTCCCTCTTTAGATTAGTCCTTTTTCTCCTTTCACGTCCACCTTCCTTTTTTCTTTCTCCCTCGGCCATCTTTCTTCCTCCACGTCCTCTTTTACTTTCGTCTTTTTTCCTTTTTGTCTAAGCTATCCCTTTATTGCTCGGCGATTTTTATTTTTCATGCTGCTTCTCCCCGCCCTCTTGTTTATTGAACGCGTTTATGGCCTGCTTTTTTTGAAAATATTGCCGGACGCTGCCTGCAATATTAAGGAAAGTGAAGGAGAGCGCAGTAATGAAATTTATATTACATCGAAATTCATAAGAGTCTGAATTAATCAAGAGTCCAGCATTATTTTACTTCTTATTTGCTACAGCATCGATTTTTTCCTTTGGAATATAAGCTGAATCATTGGTTAATTTTGTAAATGGATTAATTTAGCATCACAAAAATCATAAATTAACTTTTATTAAATAAAATTATATGAATGCATAATTATTTTTCAAATAACAACCAAAAACTAAATGTTTTTCATTAGTAGTAATTGTATTATTCGGTCAGACACATTAATAAAATTGCATACACTAATTATTCGCACTATTTTTAGTATTTGATATTTAAGTTAATATTTTTATTTAATTATACTTTCATTAAATTCTGGAGGTAAGAAATATATTTTTCTACTATATTAAAATAGTAATTTGAATTTTAAATAGTAGAATTATTCATGAACGCTCTTTGCGCGTACAATTTTATCATGCGATTTGTTACTAAAATTCTGAAACACATTTAAACATAATAAAAACTTTCCCTTCAAATTATGTATACATTAAAAAAAATGTAGATATGTGACACAAGAGATTAAAATTCAAATGTACTAGAAACACCGATCTATTTTTATACAAACAATCAATCAAATTTTAAAAGAGAATTATGCAATATATAATTTAAAATATAACATCCCATATAAAATAGAAATCAAATCCAGATTTTTACCATTTAAATCCGCATAACTTTGAAAGAATACAAATCAACTAAAACAACCTCTCAACATTACAAAACGGAAGGCATAAAAATGTTTCAATCGGCCACTTCTGAAAACACCACCATCATAATCTATTAAACTCCATTTTCCAACAAATATTTCTACGCTTCAACAAAAACCCACAAAAAAGCATACATCATTCCCACAGAAGCATTAATACACATCCGACTCTCTCCTGTCGCGCGCACGCGCGCGTCGAGAGCCCGCGAATTAATAATGTTAATGTCACTCGCGGGAAAAAATCGCAGGCAAAGTAAAGGCCCCCGCGGCAGGACGAAAATATACCTATCCCGCTGCACGGAGCCCTAGACGAATCTCCGTGCGGCAGCGATCGCGCGCACGGTAAATATCGAGGCGCGCAGCCCGTAAACCAAGACATTAAATTTTATAATATTGCGCGCATTTCGTCCCTAGTCCTCCTCCCTCCACTTTGCAATCTCCTCGCTTATATATATATATATAGCGGACTGTCGGGGGCGCGCCCCCCCTCGCTCTCGCTCTCGCGCGCGCGCGCGACGCCAGCGAGCTTTTATTGGCTATTTACAGAGGAAATGGCCTCTAAATTAACTGCAGACCGTCCGGATCACTGCGCGCGCCCAGCCTATATATCGAGAAGCGCCGCGTTATATGAACGTTTGCGAGCGCGTGTCGGTAGCTTCCTGGTGCGCCACCAAAAATCACAGCCGGTTGTCGGTTTAATTTTTTTTTTTTTCTTTTACGCGCTCGTAGTTTTTTTATGAGTTGAGGTTCTTCCAGTGTTTGATCTTATTGTGTTTTAGGGGATTAGGTGGGAATATGGTTGTATTATGTAAGCTGAAAAATGGGGGAGGGCTGAGAAATTTTAGTCAAATTCATTCGGCGTAATTGAGAATATTAATGCATACAGTATAAAAATTATATATAAGAGGCGCTTTTATTTTAGGTGATTTATTTTGAATTTTAAAGTATTTGAACTATTAAATTATAGTTGAACATAATACATGCTTTTACAAATTATTATTACTTGTTTAGAAACTAAAAAAAATTAGCCTTGTGGCGTCTTCGCAAAGCAGGCTTTTTCCCCCACTTTACCTTTTAATATATCAATATTCGTCCGTTCAGTTGTATTTCATTTGTTAGATGAGTTGTAATGCTAATTTTATCCAGAGTGTAATAATTATTTTAAACTAGTTTACAAATAATTTATAAAATCAGATTTTCCTAAATAAAATGCACTAACTGTCATTTTAAACTGTAGAAACATTAAATAAATATAAGATTTCTAGCCTAGTACCTAAAAGAACTATAAATTTTAAGTGCCTAGGAAATACGATCTGATTTTTGCATCCTGTTTTTCGGTGAGATTCCTTTTTTATTTTTACATTCCCCGGAGTTTTTATTTCCAATCCAACCTTTCCGGAATTTTATCGCGTCCGGTTGCTAACTGCTATAACATTTCAATTTTTCAAAGTGAAATGCTATTAATAAAACTCGAACGGTACATATTTTATAAACTCAAAGTGTACTCGACAACTTTTAATGCATAAATATAAAAATACTTTCTTTGGGAGTAATCTACTTCTTGTAGTTTGAATAAAATTTTAATGCTACTGGAAATTTCTCACCACTTAGAGTATTTCTCAAGTTATTCCTCTGATTTAATAGACTGTTCAAAATTGTATCTTTTTTGTTTATTAAAATTGAACGAATTTATAGAAGATGCAATTTATATTTTTAATTTTATACATCAAGCAGCAGCTATATTTATTCATATTTGTTAACAAATTATTAAAAGGTAATCTACAATTTTTCCCAACTTTTATTTTAACTTTTAGAAATTTAAATAAATTATGCAAGTTACATTAGACATAACGCGCCTCTTAACATTTATTCCACTTAACTCAACTTCACTCACTTACATTCTTCTTCCAACCTCTGAACCTCCAAAAAACAGCTCCACTGTAAGCCCGTCTCACTTTCCAAGCCGCGAGTCACCTTATCAATCGAAATCGCAAACTGTTTTCACCGAGCAAATAAACACCGATAACATCGAGCCCTCGACTCCAGGAAAATTCAATTGACGCACGCGCCGGCTCAAAAGACGCCGGCAACAAGCGATGCACACGCCCGACTCGTCCCGAGCGCGCCGATCGACTCGGACAGGCGCACAAGTAAATTCCACGTCTCAATTAGTTTTGGGGCCACGCGCCGGCACGTGTCGCCTAGCGCCGGGGCGTGAGTACAAGCCTGACTGAAGCCCACCGGTTGTCTATGTAAATAGGCGTAGGTCGGCTCCCCCCTCTTGTTTCTTTTCTGATCGAGGCATTGACGATGAGTTGGCTCAGAGAATTCATTGGCGAAGTCCCTTTGGAAGTTGCTCCAGGTATGCGGAATATTGAGATATGGTGCGAGGATTTTGAGTCTGGTGAACGTTAATGTTTAAAGTTGAGAGAGATTTTGCCGATTTTTTTGTTAGCGTAGAAAAGTATTTTGAAATATTTCGAGGCGCGGTGTCTTAGCGTGATTCATGCATTCATGAGCTCTCGAGCTACTTTATCAAATAAAAATGAAGAAATTAAAATGAAAGCCTTTTTATTGAATTAGATCTAAAGTAACTATCGCTATATTGAAAAATCATAAGCTTTATAGACATATTCGTCTGAAATATTCACTGTGCTTTGCCACTGTCCAGTTTCATTTTATCATTAAAAATTGAAAAAAATGGAACATTTTTTATCTTTGATGTTGTTTTTGCTTTGTGCATTGGCGTCAATACAACTCATTTATTTTTGGCTAGACCTATTATTATGTTTTCATAGCTTATGGCTTGCGTTATTCGATTGTAATTTGATTTGGCATTATAAAATTAGAATAGTCAATAAATCTTTATCAACGAACTAAACAGACCGATTATCGAATGCAATATGTAATAGATAAATTAAATTAAATATGGCGTTCTGTTTTACATTTCTGCATCAGTTCTTTAAAAACACTTTATTACAATATAATGGCCTATAATATTGTTAAGATTTAATGAAATTTAACGATTTAATTTCAAACTGATATGTAAAATGATATAGTTAATTACTTAGAATGTATTGCTGAGTAACAAGATTAAATTATACTTAGGTTACTTATTGGATAATAATTTTTTATAAAATAGATGATAGATTCAATTTGTTAGAATTAAATAAAATATAGGATGCTGCTACAGTATTGCTTAGCTATTGTTTAGTTGAAAATTAAAATTTTCTTTTCATACAGTAAAATTCGCCAATTGCTCAGATAAAAGGAAAAATCAAAATAACCCAAGAAGTTATTTTAAGAAGTATTTGATATTTTAATTTTCTAGATAAAAATTTGCAAAATTATCCTTTAGCCTAAAATATGAGACACGCATGTCTGGTTATTTTATTTGATGGGCTCTGGAGTTCCAAATATGGTTTATTTAAGCTTAAAAGACCTAAAATGTAGTTTGAAATGAAATTGAAAAAATAAAAATCGTCAGGAACAAATACTTAATTTGTAATAATTTTGTTCATCTAAAGCAGTTTTTGGACCCGTGTTACATTTTATACTATTAAATTTATTATTTGAACTTCTAGAACATGTACGTTACATTTAATGTATATTCATATATTTGTATTAAAATAAAAAATGAATACACATTTTAAAATTTCATGCGTGTTTGCATTAAATCTTATATATAGTAAGATAAAATTTAATACAAGTGCTGATTTTTTATGTAAATTTGTACTAAAATGAATTTAATTGTGCATTACTTTTTTCAATGCATACACATACAAACAAAAATTTGATTGTTAGTACATGTGAATTATATTTATTAATGGAAAAATATTCGTAAATATTGAAAAAAACGTCTAGAGTAATAAACATAAATTAAAAAAATGCTTCAATTACGTTATTTAGCTACGACTCACGCTTAACTTAACTATATTAAAAAAAAAAGAACATTTATTCAACTTAAAAAATTAAAAATACCTTAGCTAACCAATCTTAGCACATCCAACGACGCTTTGAATCCTAATGAGAAACGAAGCCAGTCCACTCCGCATTAAACGGCGGTAAGGTTAACCTCGGCACCCCGACCTAGCCATGTTTTACACGCGTAAAATGTATATATATATAAGATTACAGAGGGGACATATGTCCGCGCTCTCGCGCCAGGGCGATATATAAATAGGTATATGGGGTATATATACATTACACGGGTTTCTCGGTCGGTGGCGAGACTAGCGGCCCGGCCGTCCTGCGTACGCACAACATATTAACGGCTTAGCCGATAAGCCTTTTATATTACATTTTTCCCTCTATGGGGTCTCGTAATCCGAGCGCGCCGCGGGGGAGGGAGCTGACCCCCACGTGACGCGCGCTTACCAAGGCCGACCGAGGGTGTCTATATTGCGACTCGCCTTAGCGGAGCGTTGTTCCTTTTCCTGCAGGTTGACTCGCCGATGACACGGATGACTCCGGCCGTCGCTATGCTCTCTCTTTCTCTCTCTTGCTCTTGTACTTCCTTCGTCATTTCTCGTTATTTATAGGAAAGTTTTTCGCGATCGAAAAGCTTTGTTATCGTGGACTAATGTTTTGGGATAATGATGCAGAGTACCTACATCTTTAGATCTATTGATTAGACTTTGTTCGAATATACCAAAAAGGATAAAAATCAGTTCAAAATGACCTCTTTTAATCAATAAACACCATTAAGGAAAAAAAAAATTTAAAGGCACAAAACAAAATCAAGATCCAAAGCAAACGAGCGAGCATCTATCATCTCCTTAACCAGCTAGCCTGCTTAATCATTCACGCCAGTCGCTTCATCAATCGATCACTTTGATCAGCAGCCGATCCCAGGCATTGAAATCACGAAAATCATCAACGCCTTTTAAAGCGACGTAACGAGCCAGAGCCGATACAGCTTCTATGCTACCTCCTCCAGAGCAGGCGCGTGCGCGCATCCCCAATTAAGCGCAATGACTGACCGAAGCGAGTCGAGCTTTCGAGCCATTCATCGTCGACCGTAAACACGCGAGTTATCGATCAGGGGCTCGTAGGTATATAACTTAAAGCGTTTCGGTGTATACATAAACTCGGGCTTTTCGCCCGGCTTTGACAGCTTTTCGTCACTCTGCCTGCGGTTTCGGGACGATGGGGCGAGTAACATTGGCGGCTGAAAGGGTCAGCGGTTTGCGGGACGTTTTTTCTGATTCTCGATTTGACCTCTGCGTAGCAAACTTTGTGCTTGAGGGGTATAGTCAACTAAAAAATTTGAGATTTATCGCTAACATTTGAAGTGTTACTACTGGTTTTATTCAGCTTGAACACAATTCTTTTACATACTTTCTTGATTCCGTATGCGTAAAGTAGCACTTTATTCATGTTAAAAGAAATTTTTAACGCAGTTTGCATCCACTGTATTTAATAATATTGTTCGACACTTGTGTGAAAATTGTTTCTTGATTAAGGCGAATAACGCATCTTTGTGCGGGAATCTAATTTTCCGCACTTATATATAGAAAACTATTCCTTTTTAGTACAAAAACCTTTATAATATAATAGTTTATGATAGTAATACGTAAAAGATTATTCTCAAAGGAAAATCAATTTTTGCACATGTATCTAACAACTTTATGTTACAATGGATGTGAACTGTATTTAACAAAATTTTCAAAATACTTAAAGTACCTTTACGCCGTTGGTATAAGAAATTTTTTTAATTTTTATCTTTCAATCCTCAAATCATGTACGCACATCTTTAATAATCCGATATCTCACTAGACACAAACCAACATCAGTTAACGCAGCTGCGCAAGGAAAGAAAAGCAACACCGCAACATACGCACAATATGCGAATCATCCCCGCGGTTACGTGCTATGTCTACTTACATACGCGCGCCAATGCTAGAAGGGTGTGGGCGCACGGCGTTTATGTATGTATGCATAGGCGAACGAGCGGAAAGCCAGATCTCTATCTCAGCCGGAGATCGGCATTATTCAGAGTCATCGCGCCTAATTGACTGGCGCGCGCCCGAGCTTGGCTTTGTGTCTATGTTCGCGGCATTGTTCGGAAGAATGGCTGTGAAAGTGAACACGGTGAGAGTTCGAGGGATGCTCTTTTATTGGCTGCAGAGGATCGTGGGGATGCTCGGAAAGGCTGCTTTTGATTTTTGAGGGCTAGAGAAGTTTAGTGGATTTGATGCTTTGTTTAACAGTGATAAAATAATTAATTTTTATCTGTGCAAATTGAAAATCTTTGCGCATGGATATCGCATATATTCTTAATTTTTCCAATATTTTTATCTTGTTTAGCAATTTATGCTATGTTTTTTAATAGCTTTCATCGCTATAATTTATTATCATACTTTATCCATACTACAACTTTTTACGTATTTTTTCTTCTTCATACTTTAAAGAAAATATTTATCTAATTTCTTAAAATATTATTTTATATGCTTATTGGTAAACCAACATTATTTTAAGATTACCTTTCAATGGACAATGAAACTGTAAATTTTATTAAAAACAGTTTTAAAATGAAAGATAATATATAGTAAGCAAATTTGAATGATTTATGATCCAATAAAGTTACTTAATTAAACAGTTTAACTCAAATTCTCAACGATGATAAAAACTTCATTTATATTTAATAAAATTGTCTGACTGAATGGATTTATACTACTTAATATACATCTCCAAGAGTAATAAGGATGTAAACGTTTGCTTTCCATGTCCATTACAAGTTGAAGCCACAATTAATAATTTAAACTAATAATTTCTACAATCGATTACCTTAACTGAGCCAAAACTGAGTATTCATTTAGAATCTTTTATATTTCAACTAACAAGCCAAAATGTATATAAAAAAGAATTTTTACGTTGCTGTAAAAATCAAATCTCCAAATTCATCACACCTAAAAAAAAAAACAATAAACTATCAAAACAGCCTCAAAATCTCTTAAAATACAAAACCCCAGCTAAAACCTCGCGTAAGACCGTTCGAAAGCTACAGCAAATTTTCCGCTAAATCAGTCAAGACCGTAATATCGCCAGCTCGCTTCCTTAGCACGGCCCTCGTGCATAAAAATTCGCGGCAAACTTCTTAGATCCTCCGCTACGTAGCCAGCGTAATGTACAGGAAGCAGCCAGGCACACGCAGCCGCAGGCAAAGTCCGTAACCGGCGCAATAAATCAGCGTCGGCCTGCAGTCGTCGGACTTAAGTCATACGCTCGGCGCGGTAAATCTCGCCACGTTTTAGCAGTAAGTCGGAAGTTCATCCGGCCGGATCAGGAATGTGGCGCGCTCCTTCCGTCGCTGACGACGAGAAATCCACTTGTGACGAGTTTCCGAGCGCTATCTCCTGGCACGTACAGGCCGCTTGTTTCGCGTTTCGCGGGGCCGTAATTTTTCCGGGCTTTTTGACACGAGCGCGCGCGTGCGACGGATTTTTCGGACCTGAACACGGGAGTAGGCTCGTTATTCAGGATCGAGAAGCCGCTAGTCGTATACATATCTGGGCGAGAAATTGCCGTGTCGCGCGGGCGCGCGGCTGCTGTGTTGTGTGTATTGTATTGTAGGGTGTATATACTAGGCGCGGTGAGAGAGGTTCCGTATTTATGATCACGCTGTCGCTGATAAAGATGCGACGGATATAAAGTTGGCGCGAGAGCTGGAAAAAAATCGAGCCTCGGGAAGAGAAAAACGTTTGGGGATTTGGGCTTTGATTTGGATTTGAATGAGTTTGGGAGAGTGAGAGAGTTGTGGCTTTTCTTGTAGCAGATATTTTTCTTTGGATTTTGGTCTGTCATTTTATTTGATAGTAGAAGAATAAAAAGTTTTTATTAATTAAAGAAACATTTTATGGTTTATTTTTTTAACAGAGTTTTCAAAGAATATAAATTCTAAATTTGACGATGTCATATCGTCGGTCTGGAGGAAGATGGTACCATTTCAAAATTCAGTTAAAAAGGTTGTCATTTCAAAAGTTAGTTGGAAACGATGCCTTTTCAAAATTCATTTGAAATAGGTACCATTTCGGAAGGGGTGTCATTTCAGAAAAATTTTAGTAAAATGGCACTTTATTGCCTGCACAAATTTTTCTATCTTGATTTTTTTTTTAATTAGTCATTTTAGAGGTGCATACAATATATAATTA
>UELX01006486.1:0-10784 GCA_900480035.1 Eupelmus urozonus | reverse complement strand
AAACACAAATTCCCCGCGATTAATAATATTTTATTTATTTATTTATTTCCGGCCCAGACACGGATCTCCCTTAAATACTTAATTATTATTTAAAATCCTTGTGATGCAATTTCGCATCACAAACTCCTCCCCCCTAGACCGAAATATTCTCCGAATATTTCGATCTATCACATCTGATCCATGTCTGTCCAATTTTACAATTGTAAAAATATAAGTTACTCACCGGCCCCGAAGGGCGCTACTCGCTTCTCCATATCATCCTCTTGACTCTCCTAAAACAAACTTAGACTGATTAGAATTTTACCCCTCCCCATCCCTCTTTTCAAGGGATCCTTATAATGTTAGCCCCCCCCCCTTTAACCTTATCCTTATCCTTATCTTTACTTAAACTATCTACTGCTCCTTATATACCCCTTTTAATACTCTCTCTCTAACCTCATTTGAGAGTCCCTGGAGTCCTTGTATTAATCGAAGGGCTTCCTGGACTCTCTCTCTACTCCTCGATCTCTCTCTTTGTCTATCTCTATCTCTTTCCTCATTTCTTCCACTGTTTCTAACCTCATCTCTGTTTCTCCTATCTCTTTCCTCTTCTCTATCTCTCGCTCTAACATTTTCTCTTTCTCTTACTCTTTCACGCTCATTCTCTCTATTTCTCATACTTTCTAGTTCTCTTGCTCTCGCTCTTTCTCTTTCCCAACTTCTCTCTCTTGCACGCCCTCTTTCTCTCTCCTCTTCATCCTCACTCCTCCTATCTCCCATAGGAGGTGCTCCCAGAGCAGCTGGGATCTCCCGCCTAGCTACAGGGCGAGAACTCCCAGTACCTGTAGCTCTAGTCCCTTTTACCTCTCGATATCTCCTACTGCAACGTGGACAATCCCTTACATGTACCCCTTTCCTACCACAATTAAAACAATAAACGCCGATAAGGGGTCGTGGGCAATCCTTTGCCCTGTGACCTCCTTGCCAGCAATTAAAGCATCTATTACGTGGCGGATCGATGCGTGGGTCGGTGGGGATCGGATCCAGGTTTCCAAATTGGAGCCCCGAACGAACAAAATCCTCCGTTCTCCGACTCCCAACAGCTCCACGCCCCGATCCACTCATCTCACCTGAACTGGCCAACCTTATTCCTCCTATGGCCAGAGGTCTTCTTGAGGAGGAGGGGGTAGGTGGCCAACATGGTGGTCCGGGTGGTGGCGTCTCCGGAGGCGGCGATGGAATGGTCGACACCAAATCGTCCATCTCCAGATGGCGATTGGGGTTGTACTTCTTCTTCTTCTTCTTATTCTTCTTCTTGGGCGTCGTTGGGGTTGCCGTCCAGTTGGCCGTCACTTCCTCTCGATCTAGGTCCCAGGCTTGTGGCCGATCGGAAGCGCAGCGGTCAACCGGCAGGATCCTGAGGGGGGGAGCATTCCGTTGGGCGGAGGTGTAGATCACCCTGGGACGAGGGGCCACGGGTGCCGCGCGTTGTGGTATATCTGGGGCCCCAGTGGTCTCAATTTTGGAGGCCACCCCAGCCTCCAGTTCCACCACTGCTCGATGGCTAGTCCCGGACCCCCCGTTTTCAGGTTCCCCCTCCTCCACCTCCATGGGCTCCTCCCCTCCCTTACTGTTGCATGGAGGGACTGCTGCTGCTGGTGGTTGATGTGGTCGTCGCTGGATTCCAGCCAGCAGTAAACTGGATCGTCTCTGGTCGTCGCTGGATCCCTGGCTGAGAGCCCGGAGTAACTCGCGTCGGGGAATACCCTCCGACGGGTTAAACCACGCCACGTGCTGGAGCTGGGAGGCGGTGATCTCTACCGAAGCAGAAACCCTCGCCCCCCCGTCCCCAGCAGCGTTCTCAGCCAGGGCTCCTTCTCCACCCTGGTTCCCTCTCATCTCCCTTTCAATCCTGGCTAATCTGGCCCTCCTTATCCTCTCCCTCTCTTTTTCCTGTTCGTCTAAGAGGGAGACCCTTTGGTCAACCTCTATGGCCAATTGGTCTCTCTCTTCGTCCTCAATCCTTTCCTTTTCTTTTAGCCCCAAGGAAGGGTCCCTTTGGTCCACTTCCATGGCCAGTGGGTCCCTTTCCTTATCCTCACTCCTTATTCCAGCAGTCCCTCCTCTTAACATCCTCTTCGTCTCCTCCATCATCTTCTCCCTCACTTCCTTCATCTTCCTTTCCTCCTCCTCTACTATCTCCTTGATACCCTTATTTCCAGGGGGGATAGGGGCAGTAGAACAGCCTTCCTTTCCATCCAGTTCCTCTAAGATGGCGTCTTCTTGCGACAGCGATATCTCAAGAGGACTGGATGGAAAGTAGTCGCCGTTCTCCTCCCCTAATTTCTCCTGGGCCTCACTCTTCTTACCCTCGTCGTCGCTCATTTTTCCTGAAACATATAAACCTAACCTAGAATATCTCGGATCATCTCTATGTGATCCGGGACTTACGGGAAGGGACATAACGTTTCAGTTCGGAAACATGAGCCTTAGTGATCCTACGATTCGATCCCTCTCCTTGCCCTAGCACATATACTGAAGGCGACAAAACTTCAGCTATTTCGTACGGTCCTTCATATTTTTGTGCTAGTTTAGCAGAAAATTTCTTCGCAGCATCAGAGAGAACATGTACCTTCCTCATAACCATATCTCCAACCATAAATCTTATATCTTTACGCCCTTTATTATATTGCTTTTCCTGCTTATCCCTTGCCTGATCTATATGTCTAGCTACTAAATCCCTTAATGCATCTAACCTTTTCAACCTATCTAACCAAACTTCTGGATGAATTTTTGTCACGGGACGATTACTCTCCACCTCTCTCCGGAGGCTGACCACAGGTTTGGGATTGCGACCATAGTTAAGGAACGCAGGTGACACTTTTGTTGATGATTGAACAGCGGTGTTCACTGCATGCCTAAACTCATGTATATGCATATCCCAATTCCTATGATCTTCACCGACAAACGCAGCAATCATGGTCTTCAACGTCCTATTACTACGTTCTACTGGGTTGGCCTGTGGATGATATGGCGGTGTCGTCACGTGCTTAATTCCGTACTCTACTAGTACCTTAGTTAAATACTTATTATCAAACTCTTTCCCATTATCAGTTAAGAAATACTCAGGAGTCTCCCATCTAAATAAAATTAACTCTTCTAAAGCTTTTGCTACCGCTTTTCCATCAGCTTTTCTTAATGGTTTTACCTCAATCCAACGCGTAAATAAATCCTGAAAAACTATCAAGTACTTATGTTGTGACTTACTCGGTGGGAATTCCATTAAGTCAGCTGCTACCACCACCCACGGTCTTTCAACTATTCTCTGACCCATTAACCCTTGCGCTCCTGTCTGTGATACCTTATATTTTTGACACTGTTCACACTCTTTTACAAAATTACTCACATCATAATATATTCCCTTCCAATAATACTCTCTAGCTACCCTATTATAGGTTTTCTCTACTCCTAAATGACCTGACGATGGGTGACAGTGAGCATCCTTCAAAATTCTTTCCCTATCTTCTACCGGAACTACCAACTTCCATCTTTCCTCCTTATCTTCCACTGGATCAAGCAGTGGGTCGCTCCTAAATCTATATAAATTGCCATCCTCGACTTTCCAATCCTTATACTTATTAGGATATTTTTCCACTTGTTCCATCAACTTTATATAGTTTGGATCAGTTATGTCCTTAAATCCCGCAACTTCCTCTTCCTCATCCTCATACATTCGGGATAAAGCGTCTGGAACATGATTTAAGGCTCCTTTTCGATGAACAACTTCAAAGTCCCACTGTTGCATCTCTAAAGCCCAACGAGCTAACCTCCCAGTTGGATCTTTGAGATTGCGTAGCCACTTCAAAGCACTATGATCAGTAATAATCTTAAACTTATATCCCTCAATGTACGGTCTTAATTTTTTTATCGCCCATAACGCTGCTAAACACTCTTTTTCCGTCGTTGAATAATTTCTCTCTGCTTGACTCAAAACTCTACTTACGTAAACTACCGGATGCTCACCATCTTCTCCTTCCTGAGTTAAAACGGCGCCAATAGCAAATCCACTGGCATCGCACTGAATAGTAAATGGTTTCTTAAAATCAGGCCTCGCAAGAACAGGGGCCTCAGTAAGGGCTTTCTTTAATTCTTCAAAAGCTTCTTGCTGTTCCTCCCCCCATGCAAACTTCTGATCTTTCCTTAGCAACTTAACTAGAGGTATTTTAAGGTCTGAATCCTTGTCGATGAACCTTGCGTACCATCCAACCATACCCAAAAATCTTCGCAATTGCTTACGAGTCTTAGGTACTGGATAATTTACTACAGGTGCAATCTTCTCTGGATCCGGCCTTAAACCTTCTGCATCCAATAAAAAACCTAAATACTTAACTCTACGGCAACAAAATTCACATTTATCCTTATTTACCAGCAGTCCAACCTCTACTAATTTATTCAAAACTACCTTTAACCAGTGTAAATGCTCTTCATAATCTTCAGTGGCTATAATAATGTCATCCAAATATACAAACACATACGGCTCGTAAGCTGGGCCAAATAACATATCTATAAATCGTTGAAACGTCCTTGGCGCATTCGTGAGTCCAAAAGGCATTCTGGTAAACTGCCAAAGCCCTGAACCTGGTAGTGAAAATGCAGTAAATTTCTTACTCGATCTTTCCATAGGTATTTGGTAGTACGCTTGCTTAAGATCTATTTTGGTTAAGTATTTCGCATTCCGCAACTTATCCAAAATAGAGTCCATATTTGGAATCGGATGTTCATCTTTTATAGTCACCTTATTCAAATCTCTGTAATCTACACAAAATCGATAACTTCCATCCGGTTTTCTAACTAACACCGGCGCACTACTCCAATCACTCACTGACCTTTCTATCATCCCTTCCTCATATAATTTCTTAACCTTATCAATAGCAATCTGGAGCATCATGGGTGACATTCTCCTAACTTTATGCCTTATAGGGGTTGTATCGGTTACCCTTATATGGTGTTCAGTTAGCCCTGTCAAACCCATTTGTTTTCCTATTTGCTTGGCTAGGATATTATCTACTAACTGGTTAACTTTCTCTCTTTGTTCATCGCTAAGTTCCGAGATACCTGCACATTTCCCATGGAGCACACCTCCTTCATTATTTTCCATCCTAAACAAATGCCAATCTTTCTCATCTACTCTCCATAAGTCTTTCCCGAATCTCGCATCGCAGTTAAATTTCTTCAGAAAATCTATTCCAAGAACAATTTCTTCTGCCAATTCGGGGGTAGCCTTAAAGGAGATAAGATTTGACACGTCATCTATTGTTAGTATAATATCTAAAACACCTAAAATTTTTGAAACCTTACCCGTCACTGCTTTAACTAACAAACTACACGATTTTAATTCGCTTTGAAACCTCTCTGCTATCAACGGTCCTACCAATGAAACACTAGCTCCTGAATCGAAAAGTGCCTCATACGACTGTCCTGCTAAACGTACTGTAATATAATTTCGACTATCCCAATTTATAGCAGCTAAATCTATTACATCCTCGTCTTTCGACTCTATTTCCTCCATTCTAACCTGTCTAATCTCCTCATTCGTTGGCCGTGCCTTAAATGCTCTATCTTCTCTTTTCTTATTTCCGAGCAAAATCTCCACAGCTTCCTCAATTTTCTCTAACTCCTGATAAGCTCGCTCTATTTCTCGGTTATCGCTCTCCTCGACTACACAACTTTGCTTTTCTATTGCATTCTGTGATCGCTCTTCACCCCAAAATTCTAAATTTAACGGTATCTCCTCTACACTCTCTTCCACAAACTTTAACTCCTCTAATTCTTTCTCTACCTCATTTGTCTCTTCTCTTTTCCCTGTGAATCTCTCCAATAATAACTTTATTCCTCTCTCTGAAAACTCTTCATCGGACAAAGCTGGAACCCCATCTAACATTGGCACACGTTCTTCAGAGTGAGGTTGCCATAAACCCCGCTTCTTCAGACGTTGCTTAAGTTCGATAGGATTCACACTTTCATCCTCATTGTTCTTTTTGTTTAACCTAAAAGCACCGTGGGGAACAGGGGAGTTTAATCTCTCTGTCCCCCACCCTGCGCGTTTCCCCAAGCCTGACGAAGATGCGCACAATTAGGGCATGTCTTAAAAGTCACGCCACTCGTATCACACACCTGACATATCTCACGTGGTGTCTGAGTAGCTGCCTGGCAACGCCTAGCCGTGTGTCCCTTTTGTCTACATCTATAGCAGACAACTTCCGGACACTCCGACACCCTATGTCCTAATGACTGACATTTATAACACGCGCCCATAAACTGATTTCTCACACCATTATTTCCTAATGCAGAACTTTGATTTGATGAAAAACTTCTGACAGCGTTCTGAGCTCCTTGATTACTCAGAGATCTGGCTGCATTGTCAGAATTATTCATCCAACCATTGTTCCTATTAAAATTTCGCTCATTATTTCCTAAATTCCCTCCTCCATTATTAAATCCTAACTGCCCTCTGTTGAATCCCTGATTATTATTCCCAAAACTCTGTTGTTGCCCCCTATTTACCCAATCTGACCTATTCTGATTACCCTGATTTACATTCTGAGTTGCTGCTACGTTTGACGAGCCCTGATCGATTTTATTCTCTACAACTAAACCCTCCATAGCTTTCTCCTGATTTTGTCCTTTTTTCTTATCTCCGCCCTTATTCGCATTAGATTGCTCTTTTTTCGGCGCCTCAGTAGGTTTCACAGCCGCAACCTGGTTATTTTGATTTACTGCTGCTACCTTAGGCTTCTGAGTAGCCACGAACGCGGCCCCTGGGACTATCATCTTCTCAGGGGTAGGTGGCATTGTGTAACGACTATCAAGATCCTTTTGTCGTTCCCATCTACGCCCATACTTCTCGATGTCGTTTAAATCCTCAATCAACTTATCCGACATCGCCTTACGGTATTCGGGGTGAAGATTCCTATAGACGAACTCGGTGACACGCCTCTCCGAAGGGGGCTTCCTGAATCGAGAGACAATATACCTTATATTTGCTAGGTACGTTGCGATCTTTTCACCCTTTCCTTGAGTACGTCTCCTTAATTCGTCTAATAAATCTTCCCTATCATACTCATTAATATACTGATGCCTAAATGCCCTATTGAAGTCGTCCCAAGTATTTACTCTATCCTTCAAACTTCTAAACCATCTACCCGCGCTTTTAGATAAAATGCACGGTAGCGCCCTTAGTAGATCCTCATCTGAAACTTCCGCTCCATCCCTGCAATCATTTAACCTCTCTAAAAAATCCTCAAATTCAGCGTGTTTCTCCTCACCAGTAAATGCCAAATCCCAACTTTTCAAATACTTAACTGCCTTCATTTTCTGTCCTTCTAATCTTCTATTTCTCTTTCTCAATCTACGACTTGAGGTTAACTCTGCCTCTGAATCCGAGCTCTCTGTCGTTGTTCCATCTCTCACTAGTGGAGGAAATTCTCGCTCACTGTCTAGATGGAAATTTACACCTTTGCGCTCCTCTCGAACATTCTTAACTTTCCTTGTTTCACTCAATTTCGGGTAATTTTCCTTATCATGCTTATAACTTACTATCCTATTTTTATCACTCATCTTATCCTTAGCTAAACTAACTTTCCTTACTTCATGTTTTTTCTGTTTTCTTTCACGTCTCTTGTTATGTTTGACTGTCCATTCTTCTTCGCTTGAAGAGCTATCTACAGTCGTATTTGACTCAGTGCTTTTCAAGGGTTTCTCGTTCATTTTATATTGAACTCCCCATTCTACAGCCATCTCTAATTCCTCAGGTATTTTTGGCGACTTCTCTGATTTCTTCTTCCCTATCACAGTCCTCCGTTCATTTTCCCTTTCCTCCTGCTTGGCCTTATCCCTAGCCAGCCTTTTCTGAAACTCCTGAAATTCTAATTCTCGATCACTTTCGTCCTCACTCGACAATGATAGACTCCCTTTTTTACTTAAAGTTCGGGCAATAGGGGTATAGTACTGCGTTGCCTCTTGGAATGGAGTGCTTTGAGTTGGTAGTGGAGTCCTAATATCCTCAATTCTATCAGCCGCTACCGAGGAATTCTTCCCATTAGCAATTTGATGGACAGGAGGAGTTTTAGGTGCCACCGCAGCTCGCCCGCGCACCATCTGAGCTGTGTAGTACTCCCAGTCTGCCGAGTGTTTTCTCCAAAATTCCTTAATTTCGGAACCCACCGACATTCGAGTAGCAGGTATTAAGAAAGGAGCCTGATAATTTGTCATCGGAAGGACACTATTCGCTCCTGTAGTCATAGTAGTTGTCACCAACGCAGCACTTGACATCGTGACTGTGTTAGTGGTTGATGTCGAGGTAGCCGCTATCGCCGTACTCTTGGTGTGAATTTCAGCTCGAGTGTTGACGGGTTCAGAATCTTCACCGTCGCCCTCACTGCTGGATCCTTCATCAAATTGTACCTTACGAGCAGCGGCTATTTTATTTTTCCTCACTTTTTGTTGTTTCTTCTTCCTAGTCTTAACCTCTTTCTCCTCAGGAACTCCCACTATATCCTCAATCGTTTCCATTCCCTCGGTATCCCAATTATACCAAGGGATATCCACGTTTTGTGGATTATTTTCCATCATTATCACTCTTAATAACCTATCGTATAAAATGGGCACACTCCCTCGAGTGTTACAGCCTCTCCGTGCCAATTCACCTACTAAAGCCTCCTCTGACAACTTCAACACCTCTCTTTTTAATGCCCTATTCCCTCGCTCTTCCATCAACCTATCCATTATCTGTTTGTGTTCACTCATTTTTACTTATCACACACTTAATACAAATATCAAAAATTAAAGAAATTCGCAAATTTACATTTAATCCTTAACAAAAATAATTAAATTACTTTCTCACAATTACCCTGTAAATAATCCTTAATCTTAAAATAACCTAAAATTAGCAATAGCTCCCTTATACGAGCTCGCTCTTATTCTTGTTTTGGGTTTTATTATTTGAGAAATTTTCAAATTGAATAATTTACCCAAAACGTTTCCGAACTGAATCGTCTTAGGGGAGAGAAAAACCTTACGTGAAATTTGTATAATTATATATATACATATATCTTAAATTTTCTAAAATAACTATTTCTATTAAATCACGAAAATCGTACTCCAAATACTCTTTTACAAATTAAAATTACTCAAAAAAAAAATTTTTTTTAATTAGATATATTGTATATGCAAGTACAAATATATATATGTATATAAATTAATAGGCAAAACCTTAAAAAAAAAAAAAAACCTTATAAAACGCTTAAATCTGGAAATCAGTTTAAAGTAGATAAATTAATTCTTGACTTATTGTACACAAACACTCCGCCTATTCTAACTAACAGTAAAAATAAATGAACTCAAATTCACTTTTCAATTTCAAAAAAAAAAAAAAATTCACAAAATGAACTCAAGCTTCAGCAGAAATCCCCACAAGGGATGCCAATTGTGACGCGGTAATTTTTAATAGCTTTCTACGGCTATTAATTCCCGACACCGCTCACGTAATTTTCTCACGACCTTAAAGATTTAATAATTTTAATCACTTGAAATTCCTCACACTTATTCTTTATCCAAAAGGGAGATCCTGCTGAAGCCGCTTGCGTTCGGGAATATGCAAGTGAGCTCCTGTTATTTTAAACGCTAAATTTATCTTTTACATAACACCTAAAATAATCACTGGGTTAAATTAAAAACACTAAAATTCAAATGGAAATTCAAAACTGATTTTAATTTCAACCTGCTTAATATTTACAATCAAAATTTTTACAAATCCTTAAAACGCGACAACCTAACTATCTACACACTCATACCACACTCTCGAATTTTATTCGCAAGCACGTCTAAACGCGCGTTCGGCCACGCTCGAATTCCACGAATTCGAGCGCGCGCTCGCGGACCCCGGCCGACGCTCGAGCTGCCCCACGCGCGCCCGCCGGATAACCGAAATCCGAACGCGTACAACTAGCACCCTTACACGTACGCACTCCCCTTACCTCACCTTACTTTATGGTCGTCGTCAGCATTCGACGACGACACCCTCACTGCTACACACACTCACGTACACACGCGAAAACCGACGATCCCGTCCGACGAGCCTTGCGCGCACGGACTTGCCCGCCTAAACACACTCTCTCTCTCTCTCTTTCTAAATCGTCTCCCCGCACTCCGTGTCGTATGCACGCACGCACGCACACCCACGCCTCACCTTAAATTCGGGAGGGGCCCGAAAGGTCTTCCCCGTAGACGATGTTCGCACACTCAGTTTCTCCCTCTCTCTTTCTCTCACTCGCACACGCTTCACCGACGGAACGCCGCCGCCGCGATCGCCAAAAATTCTGCGCGCAAGAGCCGCTTGGTAACGGTCTACTCTTCCTCTCTCTATCACTCTCTTTCCCTCTCTAAATCGTGCCGCGACACACGCACACACACTCCCCTTACCTCACCTTACCTTACCTCTCGGTGAGCGGTAAATGAAAATCTCTTTCTCTCTCTCTCTCTTTGTCTCCTTGAAAACCGACGTTTGAAGGACGTGGTTCCTGGCTGCGTCTTCTCGACTCTCTCTCTCTCTCTCTCTCGTGGTTGGTTTCGCCGCTGCTGCTGCTCACTCGGGGGCCGCTGGTGATGGTGCTGCTGTTGCTGCCGCCGCTCTCCCGTCCACGCAAAACTCCAAAAGAAAAACCCCAAAAGAAAACTACAAAAGAAACTCGCTCGCGCGCGCTCAAACACCTCTGGCTGACTCGACGGCTCGGCAGAGAATGACGCAA
>UELX01006485.1:0-10785 GCA_900480035.1 Eupelmus urozonus | reverse complement strand
GACGTGCCGGTCCATAAACGTTCACTTTAGCCCCACATTTTAGGTATCGTAAAACGCGAAAATCGTGCATGTGTTACTTAAAATTTATTATAGTATTGTAAAATTTAGAGTGCGCTTGCGCGTTTAAAGTGCCCTAGTGTGATCAAAAGTGATATAAAAGTTACGTACTATTCGGGTCCACGAATCTAGATATTTTTGATCTAATCTATAGGCATTTTGTTCGAAAGAAAAACTCCTGTTTTAACGTACATCTTTGCATTGATATCTGTATTCTCTAACAACAAGGAAAATTTTGTCGAGAAAAAATATAAGTTAAGAAAAAAATAAATTGAAGCAATGAAGTTACATTGTTGAGGCTCAATGAAACAGTAGAAAATGATAAGTGCGATCCCTTCCTTATCTTTTTATCGACATTCTTATAATTTAAGTTACAAAAAATTGCAAAAAAAACTCTCTGACATTTCCTAGTCTAGTCGTAAACGATGTTCAGTGTAGTTTTTAAACAATTCCATAAATTAGTTTCGGGAAGTTTTGGATTTCATAGTTGTTTCTGCATTTTTGATATTAAAACTCAAAAATTTTCGAAACTAATTTAAAGAATTGTCTAAAAATTAAACTGAACATTCTTAACGATGAATGCTAAGGTACCTCTACCTAAATCCGCGCACCTAAGTAAAAATCGCTATATTTACTCTTCAAATTAAAATTTTTTAACGCACAACTTAAAAAGCAATTTGAAGCTTAAAAAACAAGTTTTTAAATTTGACCTTTTGCTTTAAATATTATTTAATTTGGAAAGATATGGCAGCAATTAAAAAAGATCGTTTTTTAGAGAAATACAAAATTGTGTACCTAATTTTGCCAACCACTGATTCATTAATTTTGAGTCTCAAAATTCACGTTATGTCTTTATCTAAATACAATTATTCGTAAGTTTAAATAATGAATAATTATTGTTTTTTTATTAAAAAATTAAAATTACTTATTTTTAAAAATTATAATAAAATAACGTTTGTTTCAAAATTTTTCCAATGACTTTTTTGAACAAAATTTGTTTAAATAATTTATGAAATTACTTTAATATTATTTAAAAAAAAGATTTTATTATTTTTGTATATTTTTTTTATTCGTTTATTTATTGTCTTCTTAATCTTGTGATTATAATCTGTTCTCTTCTGATTAAATTTATAAGATGAAAAGATAATGAATCGAATGGTATATATAGTTTTATAATAAGTGACTTGATTTATGTTCAAAAGGATCAATTTTTACTTACTTTAAAACGACACCAGACTTTTTTAAGTAGCGGAAAATGATTTTAAGTGCTCCAGAAAACTCAGGACTAGAAATTTCTTGTTATAGCGTCCTTTACATGAATAATAACTCCCTTTTTAATATAATCAATTAATTATTTATTGATAAATATCCAATAAATGTTTAAATATTTCTGACTCTGATTCAGCCTGAGGACTTTTCGGGTGGACTGCCTCGAACGAACTGACTGGCTCTCGGTCTCGGTCCTTTGTTAAGTACCAGTCATAATTTTCGTCCTGTGTTTTGTCTTGCTCTGTTCTGTTCTTTTTACTGGCGTAAAATTTGTTGACGAATGCCTATAGAAATGCCGGAGAACGTCACCTTTCCAACCAACTGGACCTACAGTTTATAGTGGAACCTGAACCTCTAGAGTCACGGTAATTTTAGAAAGAACATAAACTTTTTCATGAAAAAGATCAAAGGTGCCCCGCTCGGGATTCGAACACCGGCCTTTCGTTCCGAAGGGCCGTGACTCTATCCACTGAGCCAACGTTGCTCCGCGTTTTGTCTTGGTTTGGCTGGGTGTCGCTAGCCTATCAGATATTCATACTCCTTATGATTTACGCCGGCTTTAGTAACTACTCTAAAGACCAACTAAATATATCTACTACATTAATATTTTTCATTTTTGAAAAAATATTTACTTTGGTTTTTTCTTCTTCCTCGTTTTTTGATTATGTCTCTAAATTACAAACGTTTGTAATTTTTGTTACCTAATAAAATGTATGCATATAATTCTTCTTTGTTTTATTCATAAGTACAGTATACCCATCAAATATTCACATGCGCAAACGTATACGAAAACACGTGTAGTATAAATGCGTGTGAGGCATCAAGACACCAAGAGAGAAAAAGATAATATGGCTGCTGACGCGTCAGCAATACTACTTCGGATCGCCCTACATGAAGACCGTCTGCACAGAACCAGTGATAACTCACAAAAGTACGCCCACTCAGTAAATATCACCTAAAAAAATCTAAAAAACTAAAATACCAACAAGAAGCTTCAACAGCATTCACGAATCTTTTACTTTTCCCGGCCGTCTCGTCGTAGGCGATCGGCACTCGGCACTCGGCATCGGCGCGCCTTTGTAGAAAGAGCCGCAGGCAGCGCTTATCAGACCGGTATGCGAGCAGTGGGGAGGGGCCGATTTGCCGTCTCGCGAGCGAGCCTCGCACGCTGGCGAGGAGACGATTTTGAAAGCCGGCTGGCCGCAGTCAGCTACTTAGTTAGTCGCTGAATTCGTGTGCGATCACGCACGAGCTATTGTAATTGCGCTCGAGGTCCACGAGCCAGCATCAGGGAGCACGGAAGTACTGGGGAAATTCCGAGAGCAAAGACGACGCTGCGATGTACGTAAAGTGTTCATTTCTCTTGGGTTTGAGTTATATCGATATGTTGATTTTGCTTGGATATTTATGCGGATAAATTAGCGTTTCTTTTGTGTTTCGAATAAATCGAGTTGTCGTCTATTTGATGTAGAGTAGAATCTATCTAGCTTGTATATTGTGCTTGTTACATATGTTGTTTTCTAGTTAATTATACGCACACATACATACACCGTGGACGCATAACCAAGCATGAATTACTTATAGAATACTATACATTTGCTACAATTACATATATTAATGTCGATCTTATTAAGTAATAGAGCTGATATTAATTTATGAGTACTATTTTTTTATACTATTGTAATTATTTAATATTCTATTAAAAGTTAATTTATAATGCCTCTCATTTGATTATAATTCATTTAATAAAATTGTTTATACAACAATGTATTATACAAAATTTTAAACTACATATAATAGAATAGTTTCTTCAATAAAGATTAGTTAAAAAATTAAACGAGATAACAGAACCGGTAATTTTACAAATTATGTATTTACCTTTTTGTAACTGGTTAGGCAATTTTCTAATAAAATATGTGGTTGCAAAAGTTATAGAGAATTACTGTATTAAATAGAAAATACTTTATCACATGTTGAAATAATTTTGCGATACATTATTTAGTATTTTCTATATATAATAATTGTCAGTAAATTATGACTTTAGAATTATTTTAATTATTTCAGAAGTCGTAAAAAAAACCTTTTTTTCTACCCAAAATAGATGTTTCAGCGTGCTTAGAAAAAAATTGTCTGAATTGAATCTTAACTTTCTTATTTCGCACAAGATAAGAAACATCTTATGCGTATGATAACAGATTACAATCACATTACGTACAAATCTTCGTGTAATTTAACAAGCTTTAAAAACACATAAGAACGATTGCATAACAGTTCGCGGGAGGTCTTACGAATAAACAAAACTCAAGTACGAGTTTCTCACATATAAGCGGGCAACATAGTCATTTTTATATAGACTTATCTACATTTGAGATCTGTTTTGGCCGATCTCGACGAGCAAGTGTTTTTACTTTTAAATGAGATTTTGGCATCAACATATTTCTAATCAATAGACTTCCATGGAAGAAAACAACATTTAGAACGTGTGGAGGTATAGTTTTGTAGTATAGTTTTGTTCGTAAATTCGTTCGAATGCTGAGTAAAAGCTGTGCACTTTCGGCATTTGGAGAAAGTGAAAGCGATATAATTGTCGAGCAAAAATGAGGAATGTGAAAATCAATAAAAAATATCGCTCCTTCAATGGAGCCTAGAGGACGATAATATTCGAATGAAATTGAAACGAGGTTTTCTGCGTGATCTGCACAAATAAATTGTATCGTAACGTATAGTTTTTTTGTTCATAAAATTTAAAATATAAGTACGAAAAAATACAAAATTTTGCAAAAAATTATTTGTTGCTTAAAGAATAATTTTGCAAAATTTAAAATTTTACTGATTAAACCGTTAAAATTTTATTGTTTCTATACTACACGTGCAAAAGATTCCAAAGCGAGAGAACTTGCATAACTAAAATTTTATGAATAACTATTAAAAGTATGGATTGGACAAGTATTGGAAAAGTATGGAGTGGACTAGTATACTAGTGCCAAGATAATATTTTTATTCGTTATGAAATCTATGTCGTATATCGCAGGCGTAGAATTTTCAAAAGAGGACAATCATTTACAGATATCATGAAACCATTAAAACAAAATTCCGATAGTTAAAAAAATATTTTTCGTTCATATGAAAAAGCAATACAAGCCATATTTGCACTCAATTTGCATCTGCTAATTAATTAATTACCCGAAATTTTAGTTTCTATGCTTTACATTTATTAGTTGGTTGGCTAATAACTTTTTTATAGATTCGTACATCTTTTTATACAATTACGGAAGCTTCAAAACATGTTGATAATTTAAGTTTAATTATTATTAAATAATGATTATTAAGCAAATCTTCCTTATACTATACAAACATGCAAATTAAGCACTTATAAGACTGAATCCGCACAAATAAGACACTTTTATGCAATCTAAAGAATTATTATTTAATTTGTTATGCTCTTATTCTACAGTAAAAGCGAATACTTATACTTTTTTTCCTTTTTTTTTCAGCAAGATGTCTGTGAATCTCAAGAGCGTCTTAATAAGCGATCCCGTTGATGAGCGCTGCGCAGCTCTGTTAACGAAACATGGAGTATCGGTCACGCAAAAATACAAACTTCCTAAAGATGAACTTATTGCTGAGTTAGAAGTGAGTATTAGAATTGAAATTCAGTAAATTTTGTACGGATAATTGCAAATGTGTCATATTTTGTGTTAATAGTTTTAAGTTTTGGTAAAAAATAAGGTAAATTAATTTTAATAAGAAAGAATTACATGACGTATCATAGACTTTCATGTAAAAATTATCGCTGATTCGGAAGATTTATTAGCTTCTCTTTTCATAACTAATTTTACACAAAAAAAATTTATTTCATTTTTCTGTCAAAAATGAAGTAAAGTATTTGTCGCTTATTTCGCGCATTGAAGCGAAAATTTATTCCATTTTTAAATTTATAATTGAATCTGAATGCTTTAATAAGATAAATCCAATCGTAAACTTGCGATTGAATTTAAAAGCTTTGACTTTCTATATATAAATGCTAGAAAATTGAATCATTCATTTGAATTTTCAGAAACACGATGGCTTGATAGTAAGATCAGAGACCAAAGTCACAGCTGACATTATAGAAGCTGCATCAAAATTAAAGGTCATCGGTCGTGCCGGCACTGGCGTCGATAATATTGATATCCCAGCCGCCACTCGCAAAGGAATATTGGTCTTGAAGTAAGTGTCTTATCTTAGCTTATCTATTTAAGTAATGTGCTGCTGGTACGTCAGTCTCGACGTGAGACCCCCTAAGGAGCTATAATTATTAACATTTATTATGATAACATTTTTTTCTCTCTTAAGCTGATAGTAGAAAGTCTTAAGGCGGTCAATGTTTTAATTTATTGCAAAAGTAAGAGATGTTGTGTCTAATGAAAACATTTATCTGTTTTGATTAATTATTAAGATTTTCGCGTCTTTATATACTTAAATTATCAATTGAAAAAATGAAACATTTTCGTATCATTTCTTGTTAAAATATTACAATAAATAAAATTTGAATTAACTGAAGATTTAAATTCTGCTGTAGTTGTGAATCTACAATTCAAATCTATAGTCAATACACGAGTCTAAATTCTTATGTAGAATTGTATTACGTAAATTTACTAAAACTTATTAAGCCCTGAAGAGAATAATGGTAAATTCGCCGAAACGTTTTTTGAAAAATAAGCTTTACACCTTTGTTCGTTCAAGATCGTTTATTTTCCTCTAGCTCTTTGCATCAAAAATCCATAACAAACTTCAAATACAAATAAACTTTCAACCATTTGAATCCACGAGAACAAAATTTTTCTTTAACCAACCCAAATGTAAAAAAAAAACTCTTCACCCCAGCACACCGGGCGGCAACAGCATCAGCGCCTGCGAGCTGACCTGCGCCCTGATCTCGGCTCTGGCTCGCAAAGTCGTCCAGGCCGGCCAGTCGATGAAGGAGGGCCGCTGGGACCGCAAGCTGTATTCAGGCCGCGAGCTCCAGGGCAAGGTGCTCGGTGTCCTCGGCTTCGGCAGGATCGGCCGCGAGGTAGCCAGGCGAATGCAGGCCTACGGCATGGACATCGTCGCCTACGATCCGTTCCTCACGTCAGAGCAGGCGGTCGAGCTACAGGTTACCAAGGGCGAGGTGGAGGACGTCTGGAAGTCCTCGGACTACATCACCGTGCACACGCCTTTGATTCCGTCGACCAAGAGTGAGTTGATGTCTTTTGGAGGGTTTGTTGTAGATGGTTTTTTTTTTGTTTAGAGTCTGATTTACAGATATATAGTTTCGTAGATATCAGTTGCTTTAGTTGGCTTTTATCTACGGAGTCGGCAGATTCGAACAGAATTTTTCACTGCGATCGGTGCACCGTCCTACGACTAATCTGTTTTTCGTTAATTTTAATTATTTAACATATTTTAAAAGGTTATATTAAAGTTTCGCCACGCATAGAAAGTATTCAAGAATATTTTTAAAAAAGTTTGATGAAATAAATAAGAAATAAAAAGCGGTATTTTATCGGACAGATTTGAAAGCTGTTTTACAAAACTGCCACTTGGCCGTTTGAATATGTCCGAAGAGCTGTAGCTTTATTTTGTTAACTTAATTTCTGAAACTTTTAAAAAACATAATTTTTGAATTGTTTTTAAACCTGGCGAAACTGAGTAATTAAAGTTCAGAAATCAATAAAAACGTTAAATTATGTTATAGTGATTAATAGGGCGCTGCTCTCGTACTTGAGTTCTTAATTTCTTGAGGAGCATTTTTAAAATAGATTCTATTCGATCGATATCTTCTAATCTTTACAATTTCGGTATATCTTAACAAAGTATTAATTTATAGACCTAATCAGCTTCAAAACATTTCATTATTGTTCAGAATATCTTCTTTTGCTACAAGAAAATCCTTTTGAATACGCTATTATTGTCATTTGAAGTGCCGTCATTTTATATCTCATATTGTTGTTTATTATATATGAAATACAATGTAAAAATTAATATATAAATTTCTATCTATAAGCTACTTTAAATAGTTAAGTAGATCATAAACATATAGATTACTTTATAATTAAATAATACTATTCTTTCAAAATATAGAAGATTAATAGCAAACGATTATTATTATAACTCTGAAAATAAAGTTCTCCTACTTATTTTACTAAATTAAATGTATGACTATAACAAAATAATATACATATAAATTTGACTCAATTAAATAATCGTTATCTTTTTCTATAGATTTGATAAACAGTACGACACTCAGTAAATGCAAAAAAGGCGTTCAGATTGTGAATGTAGCACGTGGCGGTATCGTCGACGAGGAAGCGCTTTTACAGTCAATCAAGGCCGGTCATTGCGCTGGTGCGGCGCTCGATGTGTTTACCGAGGAGCCGCCGAAGAATCCTATTACATTGGAATTGATTAAAAATCCCAATGTTATAGCTACTCCTCATCTAGGTGAGTTTTATATTAAAATAAATTTTATTTACTTAGTGGTTTTACTTTACTGAGAAATATTTAATGAATAGTTATTTAAAATGTGATATTTGAAAATACACTTTTATATAATATTCATATATAAAAGTTTTCTATTTATTAATATACTGAATTTTTATTAAAGAGATTAAAGATTAAAATGATTAAAGAAACTTTTTCTTAGTAAATTCCATTTACTATAATTAATATAATTCTTATCGCTATAAATTAAATATATAATGAAAACTAGTTAATTTTAATTATAGTATTTACTTATATAAATGTTGTAATATATTAAGTTGATAAAATAAATTAATTACATTTAAAACATCATCAATTTGTTTCTCGGCTAATAAGAAAACAAAAATTTTAAATTAAATCTGCCCATTTCGAATAAATAATAATAATCATAATTAACAAATCAGTTTGTATTTAAAATGGTATTTTCCCGATACAAAATTAATAAATAATAATTAAGGCATTTGTCCAAAAAAATTCACTTTTTTATATGTATAATTTCCATAGGTTATTCTATTGAGTTAAATTAGTCATAAATAATTCTAGGGGACAAAATTTCTGACATTTATATTACAGCTATGTGATTGCGTTTGAAGTAAAAAAATCTCTGTAATTTTTATCGCGTTATTAAAATTATAGTAAAGTCAATATTTTAACATCTGTAGAAACGTTATTAAAATGAATAGTTACAGGGATTTTTAATTTTTCATTCTAAACGCAATCATGCAGCTATTTATATATAAATGTTTGAAATTTCATTTTTTCTATAGATTATTATTATTCGCTATGCGATAGTAGTGTGAAATAAAGTTACAACCCGCTAGTTTTGCGATCAGTTTAAATATTATTAATATTATTATATTATTATAATAAATGAATAATGTTTTATAAACGCTAAGTGAAAATAATTTTTTATAAATAATTTGTTTTTAATTCTCTGCAATTTTCCGCGTAAAAATTATTTTTATTCTGCGCTTTAAAACGCTACTGATAAAGATTTAGACAGTTGGATTACGTGATATTTGTATTATAAAAATACATTAGTGCAAGTTAGATAGTGAGTTTCTAAGCTTATACTTACAGATTAGATTAAAGATTCGAAGATCTTTACACTTACAAGAAGAGTCCAAACCATTTGGATTTAAAGTACTCGCATGAGTCCTGAAATTAATTTTTTAATTAATTATTACCTCATTATTTACAGATTTTGATGTTGTAACATATGTAAACAAAGTTATTAAAAAATAAATAAAGCAAAGTTTTCGCATACTTTTGTAATCGTTCACGATTCTTTTTCAAAGTTACATTCCTCCTAATAAGTGCATAAAATAATTTTTCCAAATATAGTTTTTACTTAACATTATATAAAATTAAAATAATTTTAATTAAAAATTCAAAAATTAAATTTCATGAAACTGCCATCAAGTTACGGTTATTATATGAAAATCAATTTTTAAATTTTTTAAAAGAGCATAAAAGTTGTTTATTTCTAAGAAAAACTACTGGTTAACATACATCACAAATTACATTACAAAAAGCTGTCTGAATAAAACAGTAGGTCTTATTTAACATATTCATACAATCAACCACGTATCCCACAGGTGCCAGCACATCAGAAGCCCAGACGCGTGTGGCCATTGAAATCGCCGAGCAATTCCTGGCAGTTTCGGGCATATCCAAGGAATATGCGGTCACCGGCATCGTGAACGCGCCAGTTATGGCGGCTGCTAGCGACTCTAACAACGCCCCCTGGATCGAGCTGGCTCGCCGACTTGGCAGGCTGGCAGGCAAGCTCGTCGGACCAAACTCTCCGCTTGTGGTCGAGAGTCGCACTCAGGGTCAAAACATGGCCGGCAAGACTTTCGTGCATACAGCACTCCAGGTCGGTCTGCTGCAGAGCCGCGCCACCCCTGGAGTCGGACTTGTTAACGCACCTGATCTGGCCAAGGCATTGGGAGTTCAGATCAAGGAGAGTCATGATAACGCCGGTCAGGAATCGGCCATCGTTGTCAAGGCTGGAAAGAACACAATTGCAGGTGATTTGAGTTTTTCAGATTAAAAGTTGGTTCCCGTGCAAAGATGATAGCTGTGCTTACTGATATATTCATTGAGTAAAAAGCAAGAGTAATAATTATAAATGGAAAAAAATTATAGAAAAATAACTCAGTAGGCTTCTTGACTTAATATAAAAAAAAATGTATAAGCAAAACATAGTTCCAAAAGTTGAATATTGAATGAATTTTTGTATAATGATCTTTTTTTTACCAAAACACCTGAGTTCTTGATCACAGATCACGATGAAACTTCGGGAAGTGTTTGTAGATACCGCGAAATACTCGAATTGTGATTAGTTAGTTGCAGTCTCATTTTAAAGAAAATATAAAACAATTTAAAATTAGAGAAAGAAGTTTCAATTTGTGGTTTTTAAAAGAAAGAATTTATCACTAGTCCATAGTTATATTTGCTAAAGTTAACCAATAAAAATGTACTAAAAATCATCTAAATTTCGCGAAGCGATGATTTTTTTATACATTTTTTGGTAACTCTGGTAGCTCTTTTTTAAAATTTTCTTTAAAAAATATAACCCAAAGTTTCATCAAAATCTGAAATTCGGATTTCAGATCTCTGGTTAATAAGCTTGAAACTACTTAATTTGTACAATGAATCAATTTTCGGTTTATTTAAAAAGGAATTTTTCAATTTTTATAGACTGATAAACTTCGCTATAGATAAAATTAGTTTTAACTAATTAAAAACATTTCAGTTATTTATAAATTACTTTAATTTTATTATCAGAAATACCAAAACAGGTTCCTTTGAAAAAATCATTCAACCTTTAAAAAAATCCACAAAAAATATCGCATGTCTATCCTTTTCATCCAACCACAATCAACGATATTAATACGATTTCTTGTTCTTCACAACAGGTACGGTGGTCGGTAACACGACTCTGCTGCT
>UELX01006484.1:0-10786 GCA_900480035.1 Eupelmus urozonus | reverse complement strand
CTCTAATACAGCTCACCGTTAGAAATCTTGAATTTTGACCATTTTACCCACTTACCACGGGTTTTCTGGTCAACCAGATCATTAATTTTTATCAGGTTTGGCTTAAAATGCTCCTTGAGAGTACCACTACAGAATCAATGGATTAACATTTTTCAGTAATTTCAACTCAGGCTGGCCCCCTTAAGGTAATAAGACTAAAGTTATGTATACAAAACTTAAATTATAAAAGAATTTTTGTGTTGATATTTTTATATAACTATAGAAATTTACAAACAATAATATAATATCAACTTTATTAAAATATTATTTATATTTACAATAATATTTATTATTTACAATAAATATGAATAAGTAATCTATATGAAAAATTTGACATCTATCTAAGAAACTAATTTTTATGAGACTTTGGAGTCCTTGTTCATGTGATGTAGGCTATTTAAATTTGTTTAAATATGTTTTTAAGTAAACATGTTGATTGAGTAATTATAAGGAACTTTGAATTACTTATCGTATCTATGAATGCGTTTATAACTTAATGAAATTATATACTTTTAAAATAAGGAAATAATTTTAAAAGTGAAAATAATCTTTTAGTTGTAATTCATTAAAAGTATATTTAAAAAATTTAAACTTCTTATAATTTTATTACCAAAGACAATGTATTCAAAGTTTTTATTTCGTGTAATAAAAAACGAATTTCATAGCCTCATCAAAATCTCTTTTCTCGAAGTTGTAACAATCTTCTAGTAAGACTATGTCTTATATTCTAAAATAAATTAGAAAATCTATTCTACTAATATCACCATCAACTTTTAAATAGATATATTATCCTAACTTTACAAGTACAAAGAATTATCAATTATGGTTTATCAAGATCTTTATAATATTGCATAAGCACGTGATATTTTTTAATAAATTCTTAATAGATTATCTAAAAATAATCAGACTACATTTTTTTACCAAAAATAAAAGCTAAAAATTGAGTTCCTAATATTTTTAGAGGGTTTGCTCCTCTTTATATTTAGTTTTGGATAATCACTTTTTAAGCTTTTCTGAATAATTAAAATAGACAAAGCATTAATATTTGTTGATATTCTTAACTTTAAAAACATTTAATGTTAATGTACTTGAAGCAAAATCGCCGGTTCATTAAAAGAAATATATTATTATGCATTCATATGTATCAAAAATTTTGCGTCCAGTAAATTTTCATTAAATTTTATGTGAGATCATTTAACAGTGTAGTAAAAAAAATGTGTGATGTACACAATGTAATAATAATTGTCTAAACGAGTCGATGCAGTAGAATTTTTACGTATGTTTAAATGCATAAAAACTTTGAAAGTTTGTAATTATTACAAATTTAATGCTCGTAAAAAATTAAATATTTTTTTTTAATGCAACTACCTTACTGATCGTTTTATAATATTGTTGGAATGACGGTACTTTTCTATAAGATTAAGAAGCTTTGTGTTCACGAGTTCTGGAGCATTTATACCCCACATGAAATCCAGGTGGTTAAAATCCGGATCATCGACTTTGTGCAGGTTTGCTGTTTTTGGTAGGCTTTTATAAAGCCTCATAACATCCTAAAAACATTATTATTATTAATATTTAAACTTATTTATTTGATTGATAAATACTTCAAAAAAGATAAAAAAAAATATTTTAAAACATAATAATTGAAAAGTTCCTAATTATCTTTGAATGTTTGTTTATGAACGCTGTAAAATATATACTACTAATTATTAAACTATTATTAGTAATTCAAACTTCCATAGTAAAATAATTTTAATAAACTAAACTGCAGTGTATTTATTATCAAAAAATTGTTGTATAAAAATTCAACTTATGGTTTGCAGTACCTCTGGACGGGCAAGGAAGTCATTTTCGGCCCAGAAAAGCTCCATCGGCATATCTCCTTCCAATAAATCGTACTTAGGTGGCGTTTCGTTATTGTAAATCCTCTTATTAGTATCTGATCCAAAGTCGTAACGACGAAATACTTTAGAATCGATTCCTTGTGCATAATGCAGGATAGTTTTTGTCGACGTTCCCGCTGGTGTATGTGCCAAAATAAACGGATACAACGACTGAAAAAAATAAAAAAATATATTAATTTTGCTTTAAGTTTCTAAAAAGTATGGCTAATTGCACATATTCATGTAATGGTATTTTTACAGTGTTTGTATTCTTCGTATTAAATCCAGAAGTTGCAAAGATAAATGTACGACACACGTCTCTGAGTAAAGGTCTGCTACAAATGCACTTGGCTACGAAATGCATTCCTGGACCAGTTGGCATAAATTCCCTTCTCTCATCATAGTTAGTGGCTTTCTGTAAGAAAAGTACTCTTTATAATTTTATAATGCAACTTTGGTCGGACACATACACAGAGCTTTTCTACTTAAAATTAAGATTTATAACCTTTGCATTTTGAAGTACATTTCCGATAACCCTGAGAGCACCTCTTATATTAGTGGTAAAAGCTACCGGAGCCAGACCAAACATCGCCTTGACTTTGGCTGCGACGTCCGGACGTTCACTCTTCATTACAAAAAATATGGTCGTGCCCATCGAGTGTCCAACGTAAAATATACTTTGGTTCTTCAAAGATGTAATGTAGTTGATTTCCGTTGGAACATCGTAAATTCCCATTTCATGCCAGCTGCACAAATAACGTAGTTATCGGATCAAGAATTGAACTGTTTGAAAAAGTATTTGCTCAGTAAGTTGACTATTTCATTTGAATAGTATTATGTACGATTATTAGAGAAATTAGTCAAATGAAAAGAATATTAATTCAAAGTTTTAATATCGTACTCGATGATATTGAAACTTGGAATTTTTTTGTAACAACGAAATTGAACGAATATTTTTCGCTTTTTCCATACCTGAAGTCCCAGAATTCTGGATCATCTGGTTTATATGTGGTATGATTTCTTGAATACGTGTTCCCTCTGACGTTACCCATCCAGACATCGTAGCCGGCATCCGCAAGTAAATATGCTAAAAGACAGAAAAAATCGGCCCAAATGAAAAAAACTAGAAAATAACAAAGTATAATTTGAATCAAAACGCTTTTCTCACCGAGTGCTCTGTCTTTTCCATTGGCAATGTAGGCGAAGGAACTGTCCAGCAGGGCATGATGCAGGAGTATAGGAGGAGATCCTTCTGGACCGGGTATCCGGTGCAAACCTAAAATGTATCCATCTGGAGTAGTTACGAAATGCTCTTCCGCTGGATATCCCAAACTTCTTATCAATTCGACCTTTAATAATTTAAGAAATGACGATAATTCTTTGTAGAGAAAATCGGGGCTAGTAGAGAAACTTTTATAATTTTTTGATATTTTTATTAAAATAAATTTGCAAAATAGTTACACATATATTTAATATTTAATATTTAATAACCTTTTTCTTGTATTCGAACATCTATTTGCGTTAATTACTATATAATATAGAGATACTTTATCACACATTATTGGCTAAGTCGATACGTTGTAAATAATAAGTATTAAAAAGAATTATTAAATAAGATTATATTATATTATTCAACTATATTTATTTCTTTTATTTTTTAGATGTGTCAACGCACTTTGATAAATGTGTCAAAATTTTCTAAGGTATGAAAAGAAATATTAAAAATGATCTTTTAAAATTATAATTATAAGTAAAAAATTATATGTCAATCTTTAGCAAAGACAACCTTTTAATGATTGGTGTATAATTTTTCTACAAGAAAAACTAATAATTACTAGTAATAATTTTGCTTTTAATATCTAAAAAATTAAAATCTTATTTAAAATCATGCAAATCAAATTTACGTATCATTATCGTATTAATCGTATGCTATGTGAAAGTACATTTAGTTCTAACTTCGAATTGTATTCGAGTATTCATCGTTTGAAGCGCACCTACAATCAACTTCCGCTAGTCATTATTGATATTAACAATATTAATCAATTTAAGCGTGCCTTGCGTGCTTTCACAAGAAAATTGCGATATATATTTTTAGCCTGTTAAAGTTTAATAAATAAATTTTAGAAAGTAATTGATCACACTTTTTACATATGTTCTGCTTACCATATTTAATCAACCACGTCTGAAACTTTTGCTGCTTTTTTAATTTGAAAATGGCGATTTTAAATGCATTAAATATATTAAAAAATTTATAATTTAAAAATATTTAAAATAGATTCTCGTCTAGATACGTGGCAATAATAAACCAGTTTTAAATAGCCCTATGCATTTAAGATTTTTAATTTAATTAACACCTTTAAGATAAAAAAGACGTGAAATAAATTAACAATGAACGTAAATTTAAATATAAGGCATCTTTATGCCGACGCGTTACTTATATTTAGCATATCAACGTAAATCAAAAGATACGTATAAAATATTTCTTGTTTACTCAAAAGATTAAATAATTAGATCTAAAATCAAAGGACACTCAACAACTCCAGTAAATATTATTTTACGAATTTAATGTATTAGTATTTCAAAATTCAATTAATTTTCTATTAATAATTTAATCTACAGCATTCGCCACCAAGAAAGAACAATTAATAATCCAATCTGATCATTTGTATAAAAATGAATTCACGCCAACTTATCACTCACGCTCGATTATGCTCTATAAACAGCTGATTCGATTTCTCACAATTTCACAGCAGCTTGAGAATATCCATGCAACGACACAGCCCTCAAAGCGCAGATCTCGATCTTTAACCCCTCCATAAACATTACATAATAATAAAAACACTCACGGTCGTCAAGTCCAATTCTGGCTCATTGCTGCAGCTAACAAAATCAACGCTCGAGGCTGCCTCGTTAATCCGCTCGGTCCAGCCTTTACTCATCAGCTTATCTATCTCGTTCCTCACTATCAGCGGCACGTTCCCATCGCTGGGCAGGGCCAGGCCCATCCCGCAGATCACCGCCAGACAAGCGAACAGACCTAATCGACGTCTCATCTTCTGCAGGATGCTGACTGCCAGGCCGTACAAGCGCGAATGTTCATCGGGCTTCGATCGGGTCGGTATATAAGCCCGCCCCATCCGACAAGAAATTTAATTTCTACTCGCGGCACTTCCGTGATTTTAAAATTAAACGAGCGTCGCGCACGAGATGCGAAACGGGTTTTTTTGTTTATTCGCCTTTTTTTTAATTCACGCGTCACGTGTGCGGCTGGAGCATCGCGCGCGATCGCTGCGGAGCGACTACTGTATGCGCAAGCAGATCGCGAAGCGTTAGAGGTCGGATAGACAGATATAGATAAGGTGTCGAAAAGACCGGGTGAATGATTCATCGCGTATAGCTGCAAAAGTGAGAGCACATAGCGATGTCTTGACGGCGCCGAGATAAGACAATTGACGGCTTTTCCCGTCAAAACAGTGATCGGTCAGTTTTGGAGAACACGCGATTACAATGAGGTCGGTTGTTGAATGAGATATTATATAGCGTGGGGTTCGGGATAGTGGATGGAATTGAATTTGCGAAAATTGAAGAATTATTTGATTGTTGTCAGTTACAAATTTATTTTTTTTCCATTTATTATTGAAAAATACTTAGATTATTGAACATCAATATTCAAACTAAGTATTTATGTTTTTAACGATAAATTTTTAATTTATTAATTACTACGAAGTATATAGGAATTTATTTTTCACAATAAAATCTTTGATAATACTTGGAATATTTTCCAAATGTGGTAATTTTATGATTCATATGGAGAACAATAATACGGTTAAGTACGTAAAGTACAGCAGTCTTTTTAAAAGATGAATAATTACTTAATTAAAAATAAATACGAAATTAAATTAATACTAGAAATCATAACATTTAGCTATGCGCAAGTCTCGTGTTTTCGGAATTTGTTTTCTACACGTGACGAAGATGCTGTAAATTTACATATTGGTCAGGTGATACTCGCGTGAGCGTGGAAAGAAAGGACCTTGGCATTTCTTTGATCAAATTTTATCATCTTTACCCGATGATTCGAGAAAATTGAATATTTCATCTAGGAGAAAAGTTTTAAGAAAATAGACATTTAGCAAATTATTTTAACTTATTTATTATATTAAATATTGCATACGCACACTTTCAGTTTTTATAGAATTTATTTATTGCCATTAAATGCCCAATATTTGTTTTAGTAATTAAATATTATACATGATTACATTTTATTTATTTTTTTGGACTATTACATAAGTCATATTCATTTCATTATCATCAATTTCACTAATTATGCGAACACTTTCTATTAAAATAGTAAGAACTTGATCATAAGAAAATTCAATTGAAAGGCGTAGTTTTAAAGAAGTGATTGTAAATTGAATAAAATATTTTTCCTCTCAACTATAAATTAATAATTTATTATTGTAATATTATTTATTTTGAATTTTATTTTTAACGTATTCTTGAAATAGTTTTTTATATATTTAGTAGAGAAATTAATTTGATTAACCCTCAGTGAGGCAGGGATGAAGAATTTTGAAAAATCTATTTTTCTATAGAAAAGTGACTTAAAGTCTAGAAAATTAAACCAAATTAAAGTCAAATGTTGGTTGGTCAATGACCTTACGCCAAATGGCGTTAACTTGTATTTTGTATGGTAATTTAAATTATTATGACATCATAGTTTAAAATGTCAAATATTGATCATTTTTAACAATAATATTTTATACAATAATTATGATTAAAAATATTAATCATACTGATATAATTTGTTGCATTTAAAATTCTATAAGATTTAATAAAATTAGTTATATAAGTATAATAATTATTATATTAGAAGTTGTTAACAACTAGGATATCAAGTCCAATAATGACTATTCCCTGTATCTTGAAAATAAAATAATTTTTAAATAAAAAATGAAACTCTTTGCTCCAGTTTATATAAAATAATCTCTAAAAACATTGCTTTTTACAAATTTTACAATCGCATTGCGACTGACATGTCAATCGAGAAAAAACTTCACCAAGGTTCTTTTAGCTATAAAAATGTTTCAGGGATATAAGTTTTTGGTTACCTTCTTAATTCAATCATAGGTTATAAATATGGATATTAGGAATTTTGAAATCGTAAAATAGAATTTCTAAAAATATAATATGAAACGTTTTGCTTTATTTAAAAAAATTGTCATACGTAATAAAACATTTCTTATAATGGATGAGATATTACATTTCGATAAAGTAAGGAAAACAATTAACGTCACTGACTTATTTATATAATATTTTTTTTATAACAGAATTATTACTAAATTGTTTTTAAATAACACTTATTATAGATTGTATTATTAAACTAACGACATCAAAAAATTTTTTAATAAATATCGTACTGAATAATTTTTCTAATAACTTTTAAATAGTTTATTAAAAAATAAAAAGCTTTAGCCATTAAATTTTTGATCACGTAAAAATGTAATAACTTCGCGTCAAATTAATTGTGTCGAATTAATTCTTAGTTATTTATTATATATATAATATTTAACAGTATAGTATTTGAAAAATTCCGCAATTAAAATGTATCCTATTAAAGCATCTCTGTTCATAGGAATATGTAAAGTATTATAAACCTTAAATCTGTCTCCTTTTAATTACAGCCATCTTTTGACTTAAAAATATTAAGTATATTTACATAAACTAAATATGTACAAGCTAGTTTGTATTTACTTGAGTGTAGATGTCGTACTGCATGAATTTACCGGTACTTATCAATAACAGATAGAAGTTCTACGTATACAAGTTTTGGTGCATCAACTGCCCAGAGAAAATCAAGATGATTAAACTTTGGATAATTGACTTTATAACTCAGTATTGGTTTAGGTAGCAGACTGTACAATCTTTTCACATCCTGTAAACAAAATTAACAAAATTATAATCATTTTATTTTTTGAAATTTCTCATTGATAACTTTAAATTTAAGCTTTTTATAATTTTAGTAAAATAACTCAAACTAACATTCTAAATAATAATGATCGTCAGTACGTTATTCCCATACCTTAACTGTAACTACGTTTTTTTTAATGTTAGTTGGAAATTATGACTGCTAGAAGCGACATAATGATCGAGAAGAGAAATAAATGACTAAGAGGGAAATAATGGCCCAGTGACTAGGAGGGGAATAATGGGCCAGTATTTACCTCTTCAACACTGTCGGGAATAATGTATCATCTTACACGCGCTTTTTCGGCGAAATAAATGGCCATTATCTTTAAGGTCGGAATAAAATAACTTAATGCTGTACACTTGCATATTAATCTGATTAAACCGAAAGATTAAAATTAGAAGCTGTTGTTAAAAATATTGATAAGCATTTATTTATTGCGGAAGGTTAAAGAACGTAATCTGTAGAATAACGCGAATAAGTATTTCGAATTTCAAAATTTAGAATAGTAATAAATTAATATTTTTATTTTTATGAATAAATATTTCGGAAAAATGAAGAAACTATAATCATATTATATAAGTATCCAAGCATTCTAATAAAAAGTTAATCTATATATATGAAACAAAAAAAGTAAATGTTCTCAGAAATTCTGAATGTAATAATATAAGAATGATTTGACTTTCTCATGATTGTCTTTCGAATTCATAATTCTTTAATTCTAAATAATAAAATGATTAATATAAATTAAATAAAAAACATTCTAATAATCAAATCCCTCTAATAAATCTGTAAGACTGAAACAAAAATATATATTTTAAACTTACTATTGGACTAGCCAACCAATCGTTTTCTGACCAAAATACTGCAACAGGTACTTGTACTTTTGATAAATCATAATCTGGCGGTATTGTGCTATTATACATTTTAATGTTGCCTTTATTTCCATAATCATAACGTTGAAATCTTCCTGATCGTATTTCTTGAGCATAGTGGACCATCGATTTTGTGGATGCTCCCGCCGGTGAATGACTCAAAATCATCGGCATTAAAGTCTGTAAAACATTTTTACCATATTTTTATCTGTAGATAGAGTTAATATTTTACACTGAAAAAGTCCATGTGATCTCTATATGGGAGCCAAATGTCAACTATTAGGTAACTATAGGGAAATTATATGACTCATATGTAGATCTTATATTATTTTGATAAGGGATCCGTAAATAGAAATTATGTATAAATGAACCATGAAAACTATTTTGCAGTTGCTGTTCGTGTAATAGCTAAGCAATTTTGGATACGGATAATAAATAGATAAACAATTTCGAAAATCTTGTAAAATTTCAGATTTTTTAAAAATGTTCTTAATACATAATTATTTTAATTTAATATTTTATTTTTTAAAGTGTTTTTCATGATTCTGTCATAATTTTTATCGAATACCTTTGCCAAAACACTATGGCTATTACATCTGATAAGGTAGGTAGAAAGAGACAATGAGATTTGGGTGATCAACTTACTCTGAGAGGGCTCTGGCTATACCTGTATAAAGAACAATAAAATACAATTCCTCATTCTAATTACATGTAGATAATTTCAAAAATTTGTATACAATAATATAAAATTACAAATAGGCACAAGTATTTACTTAAAATATAAGAATTAAATTTCAATAATTTTTATAAGCTTTAAAGTTAGTCTTTAAAAATATAATGACATATAAAAAAACTTATTTTTTGTCAACTTCAAAGCTTTTTACTTACAGTATTTATCTCTAATTATTTGTAATTTTATAATACTGTATGCAGTTTTTTGAAATTACGTATAATTATTACGTATAATTAGAGTAAAAAATGTAAAATAATGTCTTTATTTATACTTTGCAATTTATTTTGCAGAGAATTAATGTTTATAATCTATATTTTTGCGCCAGTTTCATAATCGACTTAAATACTCAAATCTTATGGCCTCTCTACGGGAACCCATACAGAAAGCACATGTATTATTTACAGCAGCAATTGCTGTGAAAGAAGCATAAAATATTAATAACAATAAAATTATATAGCAAATATTTTTAATTACTTTATATATAGTAAGTGATTGTATAAAATTTTTAATCAAACTTATTACTTTATCTATATAAACGAACTTAAACTTTTAGTAACAGATATAGTTGTAAAGTCAATTAGAAATTACTCAATAGTATGATACTTACATAATTAAACTCTGACGCATCAAAACCGCATATGACAAATAATGTATTAGCGCAAATCTTCTCTTCCGCAACATCAATGTCACATCCGTATTTGGCAAGAAATTTTAAAACCGCATTTTGAGGTAAAAATTCACCTTCCCCTAGATAACGTATGATTAACTGAAAGTTAAATATAATCATTTAATTAAATTAAAAACAAAATTCAACTTTCTAGCATAGTTTATTTTACTCTTATAGTTCCATACTTAATTATATACCTTAAGAAGGTTAGTGCGCCCCAATTCAGTTAACCAAAAAAATGATTTTATGTTTTAATACAGTTTTTACTAGTTAAAAACAAAAAGTTATATTTATTAATGCTATAATGAAGCAGTAAAAAACATAAAAATTAATCTAATTTATCAAAAGCGAAATAGATATACAAATAACATTAGACTCAAGTTTCAAACTTTAATATTTTAAAAACAGTGAAGCTAGGCTTCCTAAAACTGTTATATAATATTTTGATTATAATTAGGCCGTGAACTAATGAAACTAGGCCGTCTAAAATTTTTACAGCATATAGATATTAATATTATTTACATATGGTAAAAATTATAATGATAGAGTACAATGATTTTATTGTTCGCGTGGTGAAGAATTGATGAAATAAAAAGAATCTGTTGATCTCCACGAAGTATC
>UELX01006483.1:0-10786 GCA_900480035.1 Eupelmus urozonus | reverse complement strand
AGAAATATTCAACTTTCCATTCATTTCTGATGCACGAAAAAGGGCCTTTTTCATGCACGTGTTGAAAAAAATTATTTAATGTAATTCTCAAATTTTCGATTATATTACATTAATAAAAAAAATATTTCATCATTATCTCTGCAAACAGTGTTGTTTTGTCAAATAAACAACAGTACAAAGCTGTACCGACATGCAGTACTACCCAACCTCTGCCACACATTGTACCTATGAAAGTTCAGTCAACCATTAAACGAAACTGTTTCAACATTTTCAATTTCCCAAAATAAACAACATTTTCATTCACCAATAAAATACACTCAAACTTTACATAACAAACCACCCCAGCAAATAATTCGACATTCACTTCATTAAATTATTTCTCCCAAAACTTAATTGCCAATTAATTCAAAAGCCAACCTCGGCAATTCACTTGTCTCTCTCTCGCGACGCGGACGCAGCCGCTCTAACTTTACAACGCCAAGCCATTCCGCGGACTTGTATGTTTACACGAAATTTCGAACTATGTGAGCGCGTGCGCCTCCGTATAACAGCATCCGTCGAAGCAAGCGCCACGATTAGCATCAACATCGGCCAACTCCCGGCAAAGTTTCTATCTACCTCTTGTCGGAAGTAATTTTGCACGCGCGCGATTTTTCAGCCCCTTATATCCCCGAATTTGTGTTGACACTTTATCGTCTTTTTCACGCGGTATCTGGGTATATATAGGTACTGGTCGGGTGTTTTTTCTCTCAGAAGCGAGATGTCACGTAGTTTGAGGGAAAAAGTTTTTTGCCCGTGTCGTCGTTTATGGAGAAGTTGGTTTTACTGCTGTGAAACAATTATTAAACCAAGTTTTCGATTTTTTTTGTTACAGGAGAGTAGAACCGCTTTATTTCATTTTTTTATGTAATTTGATGAATTTATGTTTGAAATAGAAACGTGATATGTGAACGTATTATGGAAGTTCGTTGTAAAGCTATTATATAAATATTTTGAAAATAAATAAAACAGAATTTAGTAGCATGTTTTATTTTTACTATGCGGTATAGAAATATAAAATATCAAAGTTATTTATTAGGAGAAATAGAACTTTTACGATCTATAATTGTAAAATGAATCCAAATAAAAAATTTTATTCTTCCAACAGCAACGACTAAAACATAAAAACCCGAATCTGAAAGAAACATTCAGCAATTTACAATTAACTACCTAATTACTGCTACTCCTTCCATATAAACCATTTCCTACAATCCTTCAAAATAAAATCAATCAAAAAATCCATCAATTTCTAAACCATCTCCATCACCACATCTCAACCCCCCAACCCTCCAACCAAACCTCACACCTCAAAAGCCCAGCCACGCTCAGAAACCGACCCTCATCATCAATAGAGCCATCGAGCCGCGTCTAAGATAAAGCCTCACTCTACATAGGCACATTAGCGGCCGCGCGCCCGGCCGATTACGCCGCGAGCAGCGCACGGGAGCAAATTGGCCGCTCCGCAGGCGCGCACCAACAGCAGCGCGGCGATATAGGCCGGCGCGCGAGCGCCAGATTTCAGCAGTCTTGGCCGCTCTCCGCGCGCTCGAAGTAGCTCGCGAGTTGTGATAAGTAACCGGGGATCGGTCGGCTGGAATTTTTTTTTTTTCTTGCGAAAGGTGGATTATTATTTTTTTTTTTTTTTTGTGGGGAGAGTGAGGAAGAAGAGGGAATTTTTTTCGAGTTAAGTGGATGCTGCCGGGGGTAAAAGTGCCGGGATTCAAGGGGTAGCGGCGTTATTCCGTATGCAGAGCGCGCAGAGTGACTTTTCCGCGTCGATGTGCTTTTAGAGTGCCGGGGATGAGGCGAGACTTGTTTTATAGCCGCGGACGGAGGAGTTATATTAGCCGGGGAGAGATGATTGCTGCTTTATGTTTTTGAATTGATAATGACGGATCTGTTGGAGTTGTTCGGGATGGAAGCTTGATGGGATGTCGAAGCTTGCTCTTTAAAGGTTTTGGAGTAATTGTGTTGCTGGATAAGTGTAAGTGGTAAGTAGGACACGTGTGTGTTGAATAACGTGATAGTATATTTTTTTTAGTGATTTACTAGTGATATTGAAAACAAAAAATTCGTACAGTAACTTTTTCAAAATTCTAATTTATTTATCCTTTTTGCGATGACTTACACGATAAATTTTGTACTGCGACTTACAAGTAGATCAAAATAAACTTTAATTATGATTTATCCAATTTAACTTTGAACAAATTTTCCTGCAAATAAAAATATGCAATTTAATCAATATTGCCTTGCACGTAGTCGATATAAAACCAGAAATTATAATTTTACAATATTTTGTAACTTCTATATTAATAAATAAAGCTTTTTAAAATTATTGCTTATTACCGCATTAGAAAAATATATAATATGTCCTGATAAATAAAATGTGTGATTACAAATTTTAACGATATTTCCACCTGTTTTATACTTTGTCATATAATTATATTAATAATTTTAAAATAAAAGCTAATTATTTAGTATCAATAATTTCATAACAAATATTCATTTAATATAATAAACTTGCCTACTTAAAAAATAATTAAAATTTAAGGTAAAGATTTATGTTGAATTACCATGTGATCTCGTGTATCTAATGATGCTACAAGCAGATAAGGCCGTTTGCCTATCACTTTAGAAGTACTCTCAACGCCTGCTCCGTGTTATTTTAATTCATAGTACTTGAGTTGAAGTGCCTCGAGGAGGTATTTGTAGATGGAATTGTATATTTGAATAACTGCCTCTTAAAACTGCGAATATTTCTTTTCATTTCAAAATTGATGGAACAAATTTGCATCTTTATGTGATTATTCTTTTATAAGATTTTTTTGGTGTAACTTTATTTTTCTTTAATTTTAGTATAGTAATTTTTGTATTTTCATTTTTTATAATTAACGCTTTAAAAAGTCTAGAATAATAAGTTGTAAAATAAGAAATTCGCTGCACATTGAAAATTTGAGTTTTATAACATTAAAATTTTATTTCTAAAGAGCTTTTATAAAAATTTTAATGTGACCTACAATATTTTAATATAAAATATTTCACTTTTCAAATTTCCTATTCAAGCTTTTTCCGCATATACATCTTCTACATTCATAAAAAACAAAAACTTTGAATAAACTTAACTAAATCATAACTTGCAAAATACTTAAATTTCTATATACGGTTCAACAAACACGCTAAATAAAAAGCTTTAAAAATTTCTTCTCCTCAAAGCCCCCCATAAGACCCAAAAAAACTCGCAAATTAAATCACCAAAAATCTAGACCAAAAGAGAAAAAAATCATCTAAAAGCATCATCAAACAAATTGAACCAAATCCCCCTTTTCTAACCAGCTCCCTCAAAGCAAACGATCCGTTTCGCGCGCTCGCGCGAAAAAGTCGTCGGCGCGCGCGACGTCAAACGCTCTCCCAGTCACGAGTCCCGTAAGTCTCTCTTTGAAAAAGTTGCCACTCGTACAAACGAAGGCGCCTCTTTTCTCCGTGATCCGGAGGCTCGCAAAGCGCCAGTCGCTTTTATCGCCGGCGGAGAGAGAAAGAGAGAAAAAAGAGCGATATGGGAAGCTAATTTGCTTAGGTAGCATCTCTTACTCACCTTGGCGAGGTAAAAGGAAGATAGCGCGAGCGGAGGAGAGAAGGCTCTATTTAAACTTTAAATCCAGCGGGCGCTCTTTTCTGCGCGCAAAGGAATTTCTTTAAGCGCGGAGTGGTTTTGAGGAGGCGGGGTGAGGGGGAGGAGGAAAAAGATGGTTTGCGCATGGTAGCGGGACTGTATTTTAGAGCTTTGAAAAAAATTAGCATAGGCTCGGGGGTATTGATCGTTGAGGCTTGAGAGCGATGAGGTTTGAGCCGGCTGTTTGCTTTTGGCTGGAGATGCGAGGTGGAAATGTACTTGGTAGGTTTTGGTTATAATTGGCGGATTTAGTTTTTTTTTATGGTTTTTTTTTAACTCGACTTTTATATGTATGCGATTTTGGAGACATTTAATAATTTTGATTTTTCAATGTATCATAATATTAAAAAAATATTGTACGCTTCATAAAAATAATTCGTTACACTTTTATCAATTCTATCGTTATTATTTTACTACGAGGAATTTATTCCCCCGGAGGAAGATAAATCCGCTTAACCATGCTCTGTTCTGCCGAGTTAGAAATTCGGCTTGGCACAATAGGAATTATTTCAAAATTGACAATGCGGGTTTTTGCTTCTCGGAGCGAATCCTCTTCTTCTGGGAAGTAATTCAGTTATCAAAAATTTTTAAATTAAAATTAGTTTAGCGTCTTAATGCGTAATTGTCAAGAATTATGCAATATTTTACATAACACATGACTACTATGAGGCACGTTAGAAGTGAAAAATTCTTTTTATTTAAAATGAAATAATTCATATAAGTGTATATTTAGTCTTTTACTCTGTCTTGATAAATTATTTCAAAGTATTAGTACTTGCTAGAAATTTTCTTGAAAAAATGAACTATTATTTTGAAGATAGCTGCATGATTGGGCAAGGCGGTAAGACGTATTATAAATAAACAAGGTTTATAAATCGAAAAAGGCAGAGGCGTTAAATCCATACAATTTTCCCAAGGGTAAAGAATTCAGATTCACATCAAGTTCCTTTTCCGATACGCACCAAATACTAAGAGTAGCTTGCCAAAATTTTCAGTGTGCTTGATAAAAATTTCCATTTTATTCAAATAGGAAACTGCTTCTTATCGCTAGCTGATTTGAAGAAAAAGAATTTTCTTCTTGGTTCAAAAAATTTCTGATCACAGATCAAATTGATTCTCACTTATCTTTGCATCCAAAAATAAATGTATCTACTTACAAATACACATAGAAACGATCCAGCGTGAAAATCTATACATCCACCACCCCGTAACCTTCTAACCTGGCATGCACGTAAGAATTCTTACTTTAAAAGTCGCGACGCGAATACCTAAACAAGTGCAATCGAAATTGAAATAACGTTTCTCTCTCTCCATCGGCAGTTCCATAAATCAAGCTTCCCACTCGCACGCGTCGAACAAAGATCACGCAGCGCGATATGAAAAATCAAGCAACGGAAAAAGCTGCGGCCAAGAAAGAGAGAGAAATACGTCTATTTTAAGAACACAAATAAGGCGCGAATAATGAAGGGAAAGGTCATTTGTTTACCCTCGGCGGGCGCGCGGCATCGCGACGTGCCTCAGCACAAAAGAACAATAGCCATATAGCCGGAGAAAAGAAAAGTCGCCGCCGGCTGCTGCGTTTCTCCCCGTGTGTATATATCGAGTGAGAGTGGGAAAAGCAGCCCGCGCGCAAGCTGAAATTGAATGCGAGGGTCGAACGAAAAAGAGGAAAGCGCGAGAGTTAATAAAACGGCTGTATTTTCCTCCCGCGAAAAGAGTGTGCTTTTTGCCGGAGGAGAAAAAAGAAGCGCCGAAGGAGGAAGTCGTTGGGAATTTAAGGAAGACTGTGGCCGAGATGGCGAGCGGGTATGGCTGGAGGAAAATAAACGCGGCTGCGCCCGTTATACTTAATGTTACGGCGCGAACGAGAAAAACGGTATTTTTAGTCACTAATGGTGTATACAGGCGTGTGATGTGCAGCGGGTTTGGGAAACGGGTCCGAGAGATCGAGATTTTTTTATGGCAATTGAAATGGCAGTTTTGTGGTATCTTGCGGGATGCGCGAGTTTGCTTGATTTTTGCGAGAGAAGATTTGTTTTCGTTACACTCTTTTTCGTGAGTTCGTTGAGCTTGTGGAGTTTTATGCGGCCGACATTGTATTGCTGTGGTATTTGGAGAGTATAGGCTGTAAACGATATTTAATCTTATGAGCAATTAAGAATTGCAAATTTTTTAATTAGGTATTTTTATTTTAGTAATGATGAGTTGTTATAAATTTGCTTTTCTAAAATTGTTTAAATAAATATTTTATATTGTATAGTTTATAACTTTTGAACACACTAAATAATTGTTATAGGTAGAAAGTTTCTTTACATAAAAAAATATTAACAACGTATATTTTGTTGTGTCGAAGAAGCTCATATATATATACATATCAACATTGATTGAATTAAATTGCATTTAATTAGAACATTAATTTTATCATTATACTTTTATAGTATATGGAATTTTAAAAGGTATATGGAAATGGTCACCATTAAAATAAAAATTTTACTTAACTATCTTTAGTTAAGTCCATTTCTATTTAATATATTCTTATTAGAAATGCGGCTCTGTTATTATGTACAGTTCGCTTTAGACATTTTGCGAAGAAAATTTTGAAATTTGAATTATGAAAATTTTAATTGAGTTAACTTTCCGTATATTAAATTTTTAATGAATATTTCTTAGTAAATATTTACTTTACAGATTAAAAAAAATTGTATTATCTAAAATTTTATCGCAATTACAAAAACAAGCTTTTTCTAAGAATAATTTAATTTAATGGACGTATAGTTTGAATACAAAATGTCGACCTAAATTCATGTCAAGGAAGGAAGAGTAGACTGCAAGCTATCAAGATTCATTATAAATGCTACGAAAATATCTGGACGTAGAAACCGATGAACAACGCTGACAAAAATGTAAAGAAAAATCTCACGAAATATCGATAATAATAAAATAATAATTTTTTCATTCTTTATTTTGAAAAATGTATAATTGGATGATATTCGATGAATGGTACTTGTGGAAAATTCAGAGTAGTGAATGTGGTGAAGTCAAATTAAACTTCGGTTAAATAAAATTGGTAGGTTTTATTGATATTTAAAATATACACAAAAAGAAATTAAATTTATGTACAAACAACAAATAATTTTCACTCATAAATATATTATAAAAACATTGAAGTTCAAGTGGTTTGTTACTATTGCTTATAAGCGAAATTAATAAACAAATCAAAAAAAGGTTTCCATTAAAAAATGTAGGAATAAAAATTATCATTATAATGTTCATTAAAATTGAACAATTTTTCGAATCACAAAATAAAAACAATTTATTATTGCGTATTTCTAATTGTTGATAATTTATTAAAAAATATAAATCAGTAAATTCGGCAAGGTACACACAAGAAAGAAAACTATTGGACGAAACAATTTTCACAACTTATTGTCAATGTCATTTTTGCAACTTAAACAACGCTCTTTTTGAATTTTACTTCATCTCTTTCCGATAGTTCTGGACAACAACCAACAAAAGCTTATATTCTCTCCATAAAAATCAGCCAACGAACATTGCAACTCCACGCAATCATCTCAATTCACTACGCCCCCCTCCACTAAAAAAAAAACAGCGCTAAAAACTCAGCCAAAACACAGCGAATCAGTCTCTATACAAAAACAGCAAACAAATTCGAAAAGAGAAACTCGCATTCAAAAGCGCATCGCGCCGCTACGCTCGTAAAAGCCAGAAAGCGCTTATCCGTACGGAGAAATGAAAAACAGATAAGAATACCAATGTAGCCGTGCCAAAAGGGCCGGCTGCAATCGAAGCGAAATCCGAAAAGCTCGAGCGCTCGCGTTTATGTTTCTATCGCACGCGGCGCTCGTAAAAAGCCACCGCGCGCCGCGGCACAAAAGCGCGCAGCGGCGTTAACAATCTTGGGAGGGGGCTGATGCACTGTAGGAATGCGCGGCTGTCTTGAGAATATCTCGGGCTTGTGTGCGAGCAGTGGAGATGGTTGTTATGAGGCGTGGTTTTCTGGGGAAGGTTTTGTGGACGGGTGGAATTTGAATTTAGTTGTTTGTTCGTGCTTTGGTGTTTATTAGTTCTACTGGGTAGTGATTATGGTTTTGAATTGTGATTTGGCAAATTTTAAATATTCTTTCTTGCGTGAATACTTTTAAATTAACATGATAAAACAATTTGAATACTATACATAAATCATTAAAATACAGGGTCTCTGAAATTTATGAAAAGTAATTTAAAAGTGCGTCATAGTTACGGAATTTATTCCAAATTATCGTATTCCTTTGTCCCAAAATAAAATCTTATTGATATTCCTACAAAAATTTAATGTTTACAAAATTTTTTACCTTTTTTCTCACCCCTACTTTTAAACGATAGCCACATAGCCAACATCCGCCACTTACCATTAAAAGTACCAGCTTCTGTTTTAAGAACGAGCGGAATAAAGTCGAACAGCCGTGGCGATCGAAAAGAGGACAGCGGTTTCTATTCTTGCCCGCAGACACCTTATCCTTCTCGCAATGGCCTATTCAGTTAAGTCGGCGATCGATTGATCGATCAGCCACGGGAATGATACGTCCTGCCTGGCCTCGACCCTGCAGACGAAGCTCCTTTTTTCTCCTTAAGAAGTTTATCTTGGGGCGTATTCGGCTCTCGCGCTAAACTTTTGTACGGTTTAGGAAAAGTAGGAGGGTTTAGGTTCGTTTGAAAGTAGAAGTATTTTGGGTGGCTTTCGAGAGTTTGCGTTGGAATTACGAATTAGGATTTTGGAGTAATGGGGAGGTGTGTACTGATAGAGTTAAAGTGTAAAATTGGTTTTTCTTAAAAAAGAAGAAAGGTATAATTTGGGCAATGTTACAGGTTAATAAAAATTTCTCGTTATCAACGATAGTGTTTATTTTACTCGCTCGTATGATTTGAGTTACATTTCTTTCTTTATAGTATACGAAATTTAGTTTTGATTACATTTTGATTGCCGCATACATTTCTACTTTTTAAAATGATTGTCATATAATCTATACTAAACACATAAAGAAATGCGTGCAAAGACTATATAGTGCAAATTTAATGGTATGTACACCCACAAGTCCATAAAATCATATCTTTTTGTTTTTTCAAGAAACCAACATAAAAAAATTCCATTTGAAAAACTGAGCATCCAGCACTTCGTGTAACTTCTTCATATAATTGGAAAGCGCTCCCACGTGCTAGATAACTTCGAGCGTCATATGAAAGCTCAACATTTTTTTCTCTGGAGGCCCTGGATCCACTCCACGAGCTGTATATATGTGCATGCAAACATAAAAAGATACAAACATACGTGGAAGAGATGCAAGCCGACGGCGTGAAATTCGATGTAGATTTTCTTACTCGTTCCAGTGCGTCTAAAAATTATCAAGGATGAATTCTTTATAGGCCAGAGACAGCGACTGTGCTTTTTTATTTTTCGATCGCAGGCTACGATCTTCAGAGTTTATTCAGACTAGATCTACAAGACGAGAAAGGGATATAAGGGAACTTTCTTTAAAATACTGTCGATTTTATTTCAAGTGAGTTTGCAGGTGCAGGATTAGTGAGAAAAAAGGGTAAGATTAAATTGTAGGTCTTCAAAAATCGATGGAAATTTTTAATTATAGAAGCCTTTGCAAGTTCGAGATATTTTCGTTAACGGGAAATTTTTCTGCGCACATTCTTTTCACAGCAGATGCTTAATTCTCTAATAATCGCAAATATTTGAATTGATTTTTAATATTAAAACTGATGCCAATTTACGTAACTTTTTTATGAATATTTTTAGTTTATTTCTTGCTTCTTATTCCAATTAGATTTCGTACACTTTAATATACTCCAAGAATAACTTTTTGTAACTTCAGTGTTCTCCCGCTGAACATTGCAATCGCTTTTAATGGTTCATGTTACAGTTTAAAGATTTCTTAATAATTTTAAATATATTTGCTAACTCTTACAGAATTTCAGTACTTTCTCTTTGTTAAAATTAAGATAATTGAAAAAGATCAACAATTTAAAAGAGTTAGGAGGTGATCAATCTTTGCCTTTTTTCTAAAATTATTACTTTTTTAAAAATAATATTTAGTATGAACTCAGAAATTGTTTATTTGATTGTTTTGATGAAATATTGAATATTTCACATTGCTTTTTTCTTTTTTTTTTCAAATTGTATAGTACACAAGATACAGATGGCAGTCCGCTTGCGCAATTACGAATATGGTTCGCTTAACCGAAATTAATTGCCATTGCGCGATTCAGCCAAACGAGTTACAATCATTTCGAATTAAATTTTGTCCGATGGTCCGAATGCAGCTTAATTAAGCAAGTGATTTATGCTTAAAATACCTTTAGAAAGTCATTTCTTGTAACTTATCAAAGCCAATTTCAGTGATGACATATTATATCAAAATATTTTATTATATTTCTGCAAAATCTTAGATATTATATTTAAAAATGTTATTTAAATAACCGATATAAAATTATCATTAAACTGCAATTAGAATTGTATTTTATTTGATCTAAATCTACTAATACTTCTCTGAAAAAAACATTATCTACGTTCCTCTAATGAATTTATCATTTTATTTTACAAGTCATGCATCATGTTGCAGTTTCAGAGTATTGAAAAACACCCTTTTCAAGAATTGAACGTATTTTACACAGAACAAAAGTCTCCTATATCATAATAAAAAGATGAAAAATCATTTTACTATAAAATAGCAGCGTTGAATTTATTCCACGTAAAATATATTGAAGTCTTGAAAAGACAGTTCGTCTTAAAACCGAAACGTTGACATAGTGCATAACTTATGAAATAAACACTAATTTTATTAAAATGAACAGCTCAATTTGAACAGTGATATTTGTTACCTTTCCTCAATCTATATACATTTATGAACATTAGAATTGATTTTTGAAGTATAAGTGGATTGAAAAAGTTAGAATGAGACCAGTACTATAATTATCACACAATGTGTAAGTCATATGAAACATTTTTACTTATTTAATTATAGTAAAACAATAAGTATACTAGATGCTTGGATAGAAACTTAAATACTATAA
>UELX01006482.1:0-10787 GCA_900480035.1 Eupelmus urozonus | reverse complement strand
ACAATAATGAAAAAATTCAACCTTCATATAATTTTTTATAATAGACATTGCATCCACTCAAATAATCCAACAACTTTGAAATCATTTTAATTGATTAACAAAATTTTGAGGCTATTTAAAAGTGATGTAGATTGAAATGTCTGTGTACATTGTAATGTACATTGGGTCTGAAAGGGTTAATAATTTAAAATTTAATGTGAAAAAATTGGTCTTTGTAATTACTTGTTAGTTATAAGTACTGTAAACAATTATTTTTGCTAATGTACATAAAAATGGACACTCCGAACCCATTCATGTATAATTACTACTTATTAAACATAATCTTTATATTTAAGAATTATGATTATTCATCACAATATATTTATTTTATAATGATAAGTATTGATTTATTGGCTTTTTTTTTAATATCTAAAGATAGTTTAAACTATTTATAAGACTGAATATACTTCACGTTACTTAGCTTTCACGAAGAGAATAGACGTTTTGATAATGGAAAGAGCACGTAATTTACAATGTTTGTAAATTTAAAAAAAATGAAAGAACCTACTGTGTAGTACAGACTAGTGCACTTAGGATTAAGTTTTATAAATTACTTTTCTGATTTTATATAAAAATGAAAAAAATCGTCTCTTAAAAAATGAATAAACGAATTAAGAATTAGATTCGAAGTTGTGTTAAATTAAAATCTATAGAATCTTACAATTATTAATATAACATATAGTTTGAATTTGATTTTTTCTTGGTGATTCTTTACCATTTCAAAAATTTTATCGTATGTGTACACAAGTGTTAATGGAATAATTCTAGGAATATAAATTCGCTGATAAAATTTGCACTAACATTACTTTAGATCAGATAAATATTTTTTAATATTCAACAAGTAGATAAATCTTTTACAGATTTATACCTAAAAAAAATTGTTTTGGTGTTTTTCAAACTAATTTATTAACATTTTAAATTGATCTTTTTACATTTTTTTTTAAATTACTTTAACATGTATGTAAAAAGCTTAAATGCAAAGAAAAACTTGAGAAAATATTTTTATTTATCACTGAACTTCAAAGGGTTTGGGGATATACTAATATATTGACAATATTGAGCTATCACTTATGTATTTTTAAACTTGGTTAAGACAGAATAGAATATGATTTAAAAAAGCAGGATTTAATAATAATTATTGCATACAAAAAATAATATTTCTTTTTATTTTCGCTAATAATTATTAAACCGAAACTTTTATTGCAAGAGCCCATGAACTCTTCATTAGTACAAGGAAAAATGTGAATTTTTATTTTTATACATAGCTTTGGTTACGTGATTAGTGTTTGATTTCAATTTCTTATATATAAATAAATATTAAAAGAACTTATTTTTTATAATACTATACATTAACAGTAATTTTCCCGATAAGTGCGAAAAATTTTATTCCCGCACAAGGGTGAGTTTACTGCCTTGCAGAAGTAAGTATAGTCATCAGCTAAGTCAAGAATGATTTTTTCCAGATGTATTGAACAATTTTTTGATACAGGGGGTGTAACTTGAAAATTTTTCAAAGTGTGTAAAGTGCTACTTTGCGCACACAGTATCAAAATAGCATTTATGCCACTTCAACCTCAAAATCATAACTTTGAGATAATTTTTCGACTCTCGTGGCATAAAAATGTTCTATTATTATGTATAGACTATTGAAATATGAAATACTTTTATCCCTTTACATGCAAAAAATATTAAATTATTATAAGGGATTTAAAAGTAAATATGAAAATATTACATTAATAAATTATGTAATTAATTATTACAAATAATTATTAACTCCATCTTTTAAGGAAGAAATATTAATATTAAAATTGATGATAGTAGAGGGAGAGACACATACTTTAAAGTAACTTAAATATCTGTAAGCTGATTAATACGTCTACTTTAAGTGGCGCGATATCGGTTCTGATAATCCTTTTATATGTGTTATTTCATTAACTACTAAGTCGTATTTTTTTTTTTTTTTGCTAGAGAAGACAGTTATCAGTAATTTTTAGTAAAAACAATGTTACAATTTATAGACAACTATGTAATTAAAATTCAAAGTTTGAATAGATGCGTATAAAAATCTATTTAAAAATTTATTATTTATAAATTATAGGTATGGTATTATTATAGATATAATATTTCATGAAAATGATTAAAATTTTTATAAAAAATAAAATTCTCCATAGAAATATTAATTTAAAATTTCAATCATTAATTTAAAACTTTTAAAAAGATATTAATCTTTAACAAGTCGCAAAATATAATTTATATTATAAATTTACAAATAAGATTTTACATTTCTTCAGATTAAAATTTTTTAAAATCATTTGATTTCAAGTATATGTTTAAAAAATAAAAGAAATCGAAATAAAACTATTTGTAACGTATTAAAAATTTTTGATGTCTCGTGTTAGTTATAGTATGCAATTTCGTTATTAAAATTTTATGAACTCAAAATTCAATGCGTATAGTTGTAGTATTTCAATTTTTTATTAGTACAGTATTAAATGTAAAAATGAAATACTTTCATTTTTTAATAACTTTAAAGCGATATGTTATAATAAATCAGTACTTTTTACGAAGATTATCACGTTTCTGTATATTTTAGTATGTAAACGTGTTAGTCTTCGTAAAAGGCAACGAAATAATATATATGTATAATAATTACTGTATATCGATGAAACTAATATTTAGTCATAAAAACAGGATGAATGAGCAAGCGAATCGTTAATTAAAATTCTTTTGCAAATACGTGTAGACACCATGACTCATAAAATAGCAGTTACGATAAGTAACTACAGAATCCCAAAGTTTATATCACGACTAAAAATAATTATTTAACCACGGCAAGCCGCGATGTAAACAAACAGCGTACCTAACTCCAAAACGCAGTAACTACCACAATCACCCCATAGCGCCTGTGCCAAGTTAAAAATACAGACGTCGCACTGCCCGAGTAACTAGCATCTCAAAATAACCGCCACTGTACCATCCTCATCAATAATCAAACCTCCATTTAAAACCCCGACATACCTCACCCTTCACTACTACTCTAACCAAAGTAAACATCGTCAGATTCCCCTTAACGACGCATCGCGCGTGATTCACCTCTCTCGCGATAAAAAAAAATACAGAACCAGTCTCCCCGTGTCATTCAAAATCGGCTCGAAATCTGCACGGCTTAAAACAGCTCGTGAAATCATCGTTTTAATCATCGGCGCTGAGAGAGAGGGCGAAAGACGTCACACTAGCTCGCGGCGTTATATAGCCAGGACAGGTGTGCGCGAGAGTATAGAGCGTGAGTCAGAAAGCGCACTGGGAGTCGCTCGTTATCTACTGTATACCTATACACATAAAACATCCGATTTTCCGTTACTCCGTCTCTCCTCTCTCTCTAGCAAAAAAGTTGCGACTCCAAAACGATACAAAGGTATATACATGCTCGTTTCCTCGAGTCCTTTTCTGCAGCGTGGTAACTCCGCTTACGTATATATACGGAACGAGCGAGAGAGAGAGAGAGAAAGATAGATCCCCCACCGGAGCGCATCTCTCAGCTGAGCGAGGTACAGCAGAGCGAGCGCCGCTCCAAATGGAGCAATGACCGAAAAGAGAATAAAGAGAGACAGCGAGAATCCGCGCTGTATCCTTATACATTCGAACCTGCCCTATACAGCGCGGCTCCCTCTCTTCTATGCTTACATCCACCGAAAAGGAGAGAAAAGTGCATATACGCGCGAGCAGCACGCGGGCTTATCTCTCTCCCAACTCGATGTTTTCGCAAAAGTCCGTATTACACGCTGCAGCTCTCCTACAGCTATCTCTCTGCGTGCGTGTGTCTATATGCCTCTATGCTTCCCTACATGCCGCAACCCTCGGCTTATATACAAGCATACATCCCTAGTCCTTGATCGCTGGCTACTTAGATACTTAAGAGGACGATCCGCGCGTCCGGCACTCCAGAGCCGTTAAGCTTATTGTTTTGTACTCACCTTAGCCGCAGATAAGCGAGGAAACGCCCGGGGACAGGACAGGTCGGCGGAGACTCCGGCAACACTTACAGGGGGGGGGCACTCGTGGAACACGCGAAAAAGACAGTGAGAGAGCGACGGCTGAGAAGCGTTGATATATAAGCACGGACGCGCGCGCGCGGGGCTACTGCTCTCTGCTACACTTTCAGCGAGCTATAACAATTCCCGACGAACTGACATTAGCGCATAGCCCACGGAGACTCGCCGCGTATAAACCAGTCTTTCCTTCTCACTCTGGCTCAAGCTCGTTGGCCGCAGCGTCTCGCTCGCTCTGTCTTTTTCTATACATACACGCGCGTCTGCGATATCTGTCGCAGGCTGCTCTGTGCAAGTGTGTGTGTGTATATGTGTATGGATGTACAAGCACGAGGAAAAGGCGGCTTGAAGACACCGTTGCGGGGCCGGGGCGTCTGCCGGATATATACCGTGAGAGCAGGGGCTTTCTGTGGGGCGCCTGCGCGCGAGATGCGAGGATCCGCAGTGGGGCGCATGCGCGGTTGGGCCGGCGCGAGTTTTTGATTGTTGGTTTTTTGTTTTTTCGTTTTTTTTTAGATTGGTTTTGGTGGTGGGTGGAGGTGTGGTTTGATATGGAGGGAGGTAGTTTTTGGATGGTGGATAGTTATTTGATTTGTTGTTTCAAGTAATTTTGGAGGGGGAAAGTGGAGGAATGGATAGAATTAGGAAATTCGAGTGAGAAGTTTTTGAATTACTTTTTGAAATGTTTAAAGAAATGGGAGTTGTGAAAGAATAATTATTTTATTTTTACGTGAAGAGATGGCTTTCTTGTAATATTTATGTTTAAAGTAAAAGAGTCGTCATGCATATTTTTAATCGATCAGCGCCAACTTAACTGATAATGTAGAAATCTGACGACTGTATGGATTTGAGTATTTGACTCACACAGTTACATGCCCACCTGAAATTAATGTTTTTGTACTGCAACTGTGATATATTTCGTTTCTTTATTAATTAATAAGTTTTACGATGACACCAATTTAAGACTAAGGTAAATTATCTTATCTACAAAGATACATGTCATTGCAAACGTTGACATCCATATAAAAGCTTATTTTTACGCGTTTTTTCCAGAAAATATTAGCAAGGTTAGGTACTCTCACTTAAAGTGATTCTTATTAGAAAATTTAAAAAACAAAACATAAAAAAAGCACAAAATGAGCACGAAATTTGTATTTTTGGAGTCCATGGACATTTTGGGCACAATACCTCAGTATCACACATTTCTGATAGCATTCATCGTACTTTGGATAGCTTGGTTTTTTACTAAACGAATATACCAAACTGAAGATAATTCTGACGATGAACTTAATAGAAAGCTGGAACAATGGAGACCAGAACCATTGATACCAGAGACTCAAAAAGACCATCCATCTCTAAATCCTAGAAAAATAACATCTCGGGTTGGTAAAAGAATAATTGTTGACGGTAAAGACTGCTTGAACTTAGGTACTCACAATTATTTAGGTTTGACAGAAAATAGTGAGATTGAAGAGAAAGCTATTGAAACAGTACAAAAGTATGGGGTTGGCTCTTGTGGACCACGAGGATTTTATGGAACACTGGATGTACATTTAGATTTAGAAGAAAGATTAGCACAATTCATGGAGATGGAAGAGGCAGTTGTGTACTCTTATGGATTTAGTACAGTCGCATCTGCCATACCAGCTTACTGTAAACGCAAAGACATGGTTTTTGTTGATGAAAAAGTTAACTTTGCTATACAGAAAGGACTTGATGCTTCTAGATCAAAAATTCAATATTTCAAGCACAACGATGTAGAAGATCTTGAAAGATTATTAAAAGCTCAAAGAGGTTTAAATAAAACAAATTCAAAGAATGTAGAAACAACTAGAAAGTTTTTGATTGTTGAGGGTATTTATATGAATACGGGCACTATGTGTCCTTTACCAGAATTAGTAGCCCTTTGTAGGAAGTACAAATTAAGAATTTTTCTGGATGAATCTATATCATTTGGAACACTTGGAGCTACTGGCCGAGGAATCACTGAATATTTTAATGTTCCTAGGCATGAAATTGACATGATAATGGGTAAGTGTAAAATAGATTTATAATTTTAAAGTTTATACTAATGATGTCATTAATTAATTTATAATTAAAATCAATTTATAATTATTTCAGGTTCTTTGGAATGGTCTATTGGTTCTATTGGAGGTTTTTGTGTAGGTTCTTCATTTGTAATTGAACATCAGAGATTGTCTGGATTAGGATATTGCTTCTCTGCTTCTTTACCACCACTTTTAACTTCAGCAGCCATCACTTCAATAGATATTATGGAAAGTAGACCAGAGTTATTCCAAATACTTAAGGAAAATTGTTATGCTTTTGACAAAGGTGTTAAAGCAATTGAAGCTTTTGAATGCATGAGCTCTCCAGATTCACCAGTCAAACATTTATATTTGAGTACAAAACTTGATAATAGTACAGAAGAAAAATTGCTTAAGGAAATATCTGAAAAGTGCTTTGAGAATAATTTATCAATTATAGTTCCAGCATATTTACAAGCTGAAAGGGAACAACCCCGATTAAGCCTAAGAATATGCATTTCTGCTGCTTTGAATCAAAGCGATATTAATTTTGCACTAGAAACTTTAAAGCAAAGTGCAACGCAAGTTTTGTCCATGTAAATTTGTCACAAATTATATATTAACTATATATTCCAATTAATTAAGTTGTTTATACTAGATTTACTATTATGAAATGTAAATAAAATAGCACAAATAAAATTTTATTTAAATTCTAAATATTGTAATTAATTTATTAACATTTTTGAATTCGCGCCAATTTGAATGGTGTCTCTATCGGTAAAGTAGATTTTCAACGGTTTTTCATTTAGCTCAACTTCCGGATCTCTCGCCTCGTCCATTACGTCCACCTATTTTGCCGAGGTAAGTACTGCTCTCGTGAATTTTGTAAAATTTATTAATTTTTCGATGTTTTAAGTAAAAACAAGTTTTTAAATATGTTTACACATGAATAATATGGATTATGATTATTAAATTTTTTACTAAACATGTAAAGAAATAAGTAAAATCGTCGTATATATGGCATTTGAGGTTATGATGCCACGTGGCTTACAGCGCGTGTATACAACTGTATATAGCAACGCTCTATAAAATTACAATCTTAATATTTGAAATTGTAAAATGATGAAAAAATTTCGCGTCTGAAGGGCCGGATCAACGTTCAGAAGCTAGAAATAGCTGAACCCATCTGAGCGCCGGTTCGCAGTTGAAAAATGCATTTTATGCTGTCTGATTTTAAATTAAATATTAAATAAATTTTTTTTAAAACGTTTTGAAGTTTATTTACGAATAATTTATTAACTGTTTCAGTCCTTAAATCTCCGTACGGTATCCCTACACACTTCACGATGGGTAGGGAGGACAAGGCTTCCTGGAAAGCAGGCTATTTCGGCAAACTTATCGTAAGTATCTTTTATTTTAAAAAAAGCTTTATTGTTTCTATATTAAGATTATCATTAATTAATTACTTTTGTTTTTATTTAACAGCAACTTTTAGATGACTATCCAAAATGCTTTATTGTGGGCGCGGACAATGTCGGATCAAAGCAGATGCAGCAGATTCGTATGTCGCTGCGAGGCACTGCTGTCGTTCTCATGGGAAAGAACACCATGATGAGAAAAGCTATTCGTGGTCATATTGAACGTAACGCAGCTTTGGAAAAGTTGTTGCCGCACATCAAGGGTAACGTTGGCTTCGTCTTTACTCGTGGAGACCTCGTTGAAGTCAGAGACAAACTTTTGGAGAACAAAGTCCGTGCTCCAGCTAGAGCAGGAGCTATTGCTCCACTGAGCGTTATCATCCCTGCTCAGAACACTGGTTTAGGTCCCGAAAAGACTTCTTTCTTCCAGGCTTTGAGCATCCCTACCAAGATTTCCAAGGGAACAATTGAAATCATCGTAAGTATTATTATTTATTAATTGAGATATGTTTAAAATATTCCATTATAAAGATTAATGTTTTTGTAAAAATTGCAATTTTTAAAAAATTTTATTTTAAGTTTATTTATTAATAAAAATGTGTCGGAATCAAAACCACTTTGTCATAATTTAAAATATTAAAATATTTATTTTTGTATTTTAGAATGATGTCCACATCTTGAAACCAGGTGACAAAGTTGGAGCTTCAGAAGCTACACTTCTGAATATGTTGAACATCTCTCCATTCTCATATGGTTTGATTGTTGAACAAGTTTACGATTCTGGTACCATCTTTGCTCCTGAAATTCTGGACATCAAACCTGAAGATCTTCGTGAGAAATTCTTGGCTGGTGTTGCCAATGTAGCATCCGTCTGTTTGGGTATTGGTTATCCTACGATTGCCAGTGCTCCTCACAGCGTTGCTTATGGATTCAAGAACCTGTTGGCTATTGCTGCTGTCACAGAAGTCGATTTCGCAGAAGCGGCCACCATTAAAGAATACATCAAGGTGAGCACATGATTTATTTTAAATACTATGGTTTTTGCAATGTATAAGTTTAATGTAATATAAATTGAAAAACAAATTAACCTTTTTTAAATTAGTGAAATGTAATACTTTCATAATCAAATTATGTTAATATGTTTTAACATATAATTTTATTAGTTATTTTTATATTTAATAAATATAAAAATGTCTACTTTAAATGATGAACAAATTCGCGTCTGAGAAGTCGATCAGCAATCAGAAGCTAGAAATAGCTGAACCCATCTGATTGCCGACTTTGAAGTTGAAAAAAGCATTATATGCAGTCTGATATTTGTATAAATTATTTAATTTTACAATACTAAAATAATTCATAAGAAATACATAAAAATATCTAATATTTTTTAGGATCCAAGCAAATTTGCTGCTGCTGCTGTTGCTACATCTGCTGCTCCAGCTGCTGATAAGAAGGAAGAAAAGAAGGAAGAGAAGAAGGAAGAATCTGAATCAGAAGATGATGACATGGGCTTTGGTCTGTTTGATTAAATTTCCCATTGACAACATTGTCTTGCTACAAACATGCGTTTTCAGCTACTGATGCTTTTTGCTGACGTCCGAATAAAGTTTCAGGATTAATACAAAAACTTGTCTTTAATTCATTATTAAGAATTCCTCAGAAAATTCATTCCTAGACACCTTTTGATTTTCCTCATTGTAGCATACTTATTAACTTGATAGCCAAGAAAGAATATAAAAACTACCAATAATGTATACATTTTTAATGTTAATAACTTAAGTGGAATTTGACTTAATCAGATTTAGCGCTTATTTCAATGTTTTCGCATATGATCAAAAAAGTAATTTTTGATATAACAAATTTTTGTTTTACCATTACTTTCAGGTTTAAAAGATAAAAATTTTAAGAAAAAGCGTTTTTAAAGTACTAATTAATATAATTTCAATTTGAAGAAATTATAACAAAATTTAATTAACAGACTTTAAAACCTCAAATTTTTTGTATATATGCATTAGCCATGGCTATTATACTATAATAGATAATAGAAATTTAACTTGTTTTTTTTTAAAAGATCAACTACACCGCAAAAGTAATTTACTATTTGCATTCTCGGTACAGACGTTTTTTATCTTTTGTGGTTTTGAAATATTTTTAATGAGAAAATTAAAATAGAATAAAATAAAAATGTGTTATTAAAATAAGTTTTAAACTTATTAACATTTCGTGGTTAAATAAGACCTTTAATAATTTATGAGAAACGTATTGGATAATTGCTTACTAAAAGATAAAATATATTAAAACATTAAAATTTTTTAAATGTGCATAGATTTTGCACTAACAAAAACTGTTACTTATAATCCATATCCACTTACCTATCCAACTAATATAAAAAAATGTAAGTCTCTAATGACGTAAAAAACAAAATAATAATAAAAATCAAAACAAATTTAATTGTTAATGAACATCTATTATAAATTTGCGCATAAAATGATTTTAAAGTTAATAAAAATAGCATTTAAGATAACACGTTCTTTCGGAAATATACATAAAACTTGTAAATATGTATCTGTTAATTTATCGAACAAAACGGAAAAGCTTGTTGTCATGCTCCACAAATAGCGAATTTTTAATACATTTACATATTCTAATATTTTTTGCTTAGCTGTCTGAAATTTTATTAAAGACTACAGAAATTGCAATAATTTAAATTTAAAGCAAGACTACAATCTTACATAATTTTATTATTTTTAAATAAGCTAGGCATTACAATTAAATTAAAAATATCTTAATGAGTCAGCCTGATTTAAAATTACTGAAAATAAATAAAATATTTATTATTGTTTAAGACAATAAATCATAGTTTTTGTTAAAATAAATTTTTTGTACTTATATTTTTGCACATTAGAAACCTTGAATTTTGACTGTTGTGCTCATTTAACGCGGGTTTTTGATTCAACCAGTTTATTAATTTATACCAGATTGGGCTTAAAATATTTCTGTAGAGTAAAATTTTAGTGATAGTGCATTTAATAAAAGTAAATTATACATTAACGACGTTAGAGGCTTCTTTTTCATTGACTAGTAATAATAAAATAAAAGTATATAAATTAAAATATTAGAATCCAAAATTGGATAAAGAAATAATTAATTATTGATAACCGTTATTGTATCATAAAATATATTATAATGTCTGAAAAATGTGTGGAACATTTTATTAAATGTTTTTTTTTTTTTAATTGAATCACCTTTTCAAT
>UELX01006481.1:0-10789 GCA_900480035.1 Eupelmus urozonus | reverse complement strand
AAATCAAATAAAAACAAATAAGTGGCCACAGTTAAGGTGGGAATAAAGTACTATATGCACCTCGAGAGTAAAGTCATAATAATTTGCGACTTTACTCCCTTAGTGCATAATGTACTATTATACATTATTACAAAAAATTATAAAAACTTACAAAAAGGTACAAAAATATATACAAGTGCATTTTTTTGTCACAATCGAGACCTTCTATACCTTTTTGTACATTTATGTAGATTTCAAAACTGATCAAAAAATGATCTTAAATGTTGATGAAATGCTGATACTTTTGCATACATTTATCGTTAGTGTTAATTGCGACCGTCAGATATTCAATGATATTCTTTAGGGCATATAGAAGCAACGAGAAGCTATATAAAAAAAATTATTAATTTTACAAGAATATATCTAGTTTACAGGTTAAATAAATCTTGTATATGCATGTGCTAAAAAAAGGTAAAAAAATATATAAAAACGTACACAAATATGCACAGTATATAAAAAATGACAATTTTTTCTCCCAGTTAAAGCTATTATGTACCTTTTTACACATTAATGAATATTTTTGTATAGCTATGTGCACATTATTGTACATTTTGCACATTTGCACGTATACATTTACTTTTTTCCACTAAGAAACTTACAAAAACATACAGTTTGTTACAATGATATTTCCATTACGGTTACAAGAAAATTCAAAAAAATTTGTAATGTAAAATTAATTTTTTAAAACATGCATATTAAAAGGGATTTTTTCATAAATTTCATTTATATTTTTATGGTTCCAAATGAATTTTCGTGATCACATTATGAGTTTCAATCTACATCTAAGTGGATTTTTGATTGAATAAAATATGGATTTTTTGGCAAAAATCTAAGACATTAACTCATGAAAATTTATGAAAAATTTGAATATAAAAAAATTTTATGAATTTTTACTGTAAAAATAGAAGTGATAAGTCTACAACGAATCTGTATAAATCCACATGAATATCTATCTGAATTTTTCAATGCGCCAAATTCTAACAATATTACTTAAAATGATTTGTGATAATAGTTACTATTTTACAATCCAGATAGCGTAGTAAATTCTGGATGTTACAGTAACATTGCTAAAAGAAGTATACGAGTACTCAGATTAACCAAATTGAACTGAGTCAAGTTTCTTTATAATATCCGAATCTTAAATTTAATTTTTTGAGCACTCAAAATATTATTTGATAGCTACATGGAATAACTGAGTCATTCCGAAGCAGTCGGATCCTATTCTAAAAAACAAACTACTCGGGATAATGGAACTACAAACTACACAGGATAAAAATTTAAAGTTATTTAGTCAATTTCTCTATACATTAATTAGCTGACGTACATACAAATTATAATTAAAATTTTGCACAACTAAAGGATAGAATAACATCATTTTTGGAAGTGCTCCGTTGCTTTGAGAAGATCGATTCCTTTTCAATATCTCAATGAACATCGATCAACCCTATCTGACTCGCGAATTGACATTTTTTTATTACTCCCACATTGCTGCTGAAAAGTTAAAGGTCTACTTTTATAATCAAAATATTTGAGAAAAGTTGCTGAAACGTCAGTTTAAAGTATATCATATTTGTAGCATTGTACATAAATAATGTAATTTATTATTTTATACATTTTTGTAGCATTGTTAGAATACAATATAGAATAAAACGCAACAATGATCCTTTGTGGAATCATAGATCGAGTTGTATATATTGGTTACGTTTTATAACAAAATAAAATAGATAATAACCAAGACGGGCTGTATGAATTGATTTCTTATGCCTGTGGTAAAATATGCGACGTTGCCATTTCGGGTGTATATATTCGAAAAAATATTGTTGACAAACATGAAATTTTGTGACGTTCCAGCAATAATGCTGCAATATTCTAAGAATCTTTAGTAGCTGCATTGTTGCTAAAGCAATGTTTTTAGAACATTTTATTAATATACTGTGCTACTAATACATGATTGTACTAATAAATTAGGAATCATTGTAAAATATATTAAGAAACAATCTTTCTTTCGATATAAATTAAAAATATTTTTTAAATGCATGCATCAAATATAAATTGTTAATTTTAATTTCATCAGAATAATGTTTATTTAATAAGTATTTGAAATAAGAACTACACCAAGAAGATACAAATCAGAAATAAAAATGTCTCCCTCAAAGATGAGTATAAAATAATCAGAAATAATACTAAAAAGTAGTACGACATTGCGCAACTAGTGCACGAGGGAGATGATGTCGACGCGAGGGAAATTTGTCGCCCGAGTGAAGCGAGGTTTGACAATCACACGAGTCAAGATCACTCGAGTGCACGTGTGGCGTACGATATTTTTCCACATAAAGTACGGCAAGAGCAATTTTACGTTTCAAAAATTTACTTTACGCAAAATGTGTGAGAATCGTTTATTCTATTAAACTTATAGCTGTTAGATTGAATGATTTTTTATAAAAACCAATGCATTATAAAAATCTAATATGAGTATATTCATAAAATAAGATCTATTCGTGAAATTAGATTTTTATGTACAAAGAAATAAATCTTATAACTTTTAGGTAAAAACTTGAAAATAAACCCTATTCAAATTTTTCGAACTTGTGCTTTGTTAACCTTCTGTATGCATTGATTTTGTTAAAATATTTTTTTACATTTTCTATTGCGTTGAAGAAAATAAGAAAATATTACTTTTGTTTATTTTTAATAATTAATTATAAATTAATATTTCTGATAAACTTTAGGTTGAAAACTTATTATTTTATATTGTACTGTAAATAAATATCAGTAAATATTAGCCACGGATACTGAGGACATTATAGAGGATATTTATATATTGTATATTAAATATTTGAAACTTCTTAAATGAAAATTACTGTCATCACATGAATGAAATATAACCACAATCTATCTACAAAATGATAGTTATAACGATAAAAAAGTAATAGTTTCTTTCCTGGATGAAACTAAACCAAAATTTCTTTATTCTATTCTAGTATAAAATGCTTGAAACAAAATTTAATTTTTGCTTAAAAAATCATTCACGCTATAAACATGTGACAATTAATATTTTTATCAATATTATTGTTTTGGAAATAAATTATTTTCTATCGTATAAAATTTAACTGTAGGTAGTACAATATATCATTTATTTTCATAATAATTTTGTATAAAAAGTTGACTGTCACAATGTACCGTAAAACCTATTCTGCACTCTTTTGTTTTCTATAATACCTATTTTTAGGAGTTTTCAATATCCTGTGGCAAAAGCAATATTGACGTAAATTTAATTTCCTTTCAGGAAAAAAGTAGTCATTTTGTAAATTTCATATCTAAAAAATTTATAGTTTTTTTTAATTGAATACTTCAGCAGATGATAAATCATATAGCTTCATTAGTTAACTTCGAGATAACGTAATTAGGATATATTATTCATGTAAAACCATATTTAGAACAATGTGCGTGCTTTTAAAAGGCTTAATTTTAAAAGAAAACGTACTATGGAAAGTATTGTATTTATAAAATATTAGTAATTTGTTACTTTTTGTTTGAAAATAAAGTTCTTTACATTTTAAAAGATTTGATAATTCTAAAATATTGTATATTGTTCATGTTTTTGTAATACATACTTCTTTAAAATAAAATACATTTTTCTGAAATGTCTGCGAAATGAAGTAATTATTAATTAAACAGTTCTTAGTTGCTTTCAATTAACGAAAAAAATAAAAAAACAAATCATAAATTTAAAAAATAAAAACAAAACCAATTTTTGTACAAAATATTATCGTGTCGAGAACTGCAACAAGAGTAAAAAGCTAACTAACCGAGTAAAATCGAAAGGACTAATTAATTTTCCGAAAAGCAGAAGCGACCGAGGGGTGCAGTAGCCGAGCTTTAAGAAAAAATCCCGTCAGCGCGCAAGCCACACATGACGCAAAGTAGATCTTTTCAAGAAGTAATTAACAGCACACATGTCCAAGTCAGCAGCTACTTAATCATTGCTGAAAATTTCCTGCTGCATACGCGTCTGCGCACGCGCGCGCTCGCATACGGCCGATTAAGCGTCTCTACGGAACTAATTGCCTCATTATCGCGACCCTCTTCGACTTTTCTTCAGCTGTGTAACTACCCTCGTTACGTTACTATTCATCATATTCCTGACTAACTATACACTGCACGCACTGCATGTCTAAGGCTCGAAAACAAACCGCAAATAACGCGCTCTTTCCGATTACTCGCCGGAGGGTCTTGGTATAGTTAGAATTTACTGGGCTGCTGCGATACGTCAATGTTTTTTATTCTTATTCATGATCTGTAGAGTACATCCAGATTAGGATGATGATAATTGCGATTTTTTTCGAAAAGTAATTTAAATATTTTTGTATATATAGCAAGAATTGATAAATGATATTGTTCAGATAATGTTTTTGATAATATTTTGAAAAAGTACTGAATAAATGTTGTTTAAACCCCTTTACAATATATACTAAACATTAATAAGTGTCTCGTATATTTTTGTAGATTTACGTAGAAATATAGACCCTTTGAAGTACTTGTTTCTTTACAGTTGAAAAAACATTTTTCAGAAAGAATATCACGTCTACATCGCTTGAAGATAAACAAAAAAGTATAATTTGTCAACTGCGGTAATACACCGACAGCTTATTTCCTGCAAGACTTCCTGTTTGGACTTTTTCTATTTTTTTCTTTGGCTTCTTTTAAAGTAGCTTAAAAAATCCTTTTCGTAGAAAAACTTTGCTCTCTTAGCTCTCTGCAGTCCATCAAGAATGTTCAATATATTCTATTTTTTCAAATATTTATAAATAATATGTTTATGCTTATCATTATATCAAAGTAACTGATTATGTTATTACAATGTTAAAATAATTGAAACTATATTATTTTAAATTATGTAATATTCCCTACCAATATAATTTATATAATGAATAATTAAACTGTAGTTGTATAAACTCAGAAATTAAAAAAAAATATATTTTACATTTGTGTAAGAAAATAATAACATATTTTTTATATTTTATTTTAAATTGGATTTTTTAAAGTAATCAAGGGGTTATTGCTTTTTTAAGTTTATTATTATGAATTCAGTTTGTTCATATAGAAATTTTAAAATAAATGCAAACAAACATTATTTTTAATTATAAATCAATTATAATCTTATTTTTGAAAAAACAATTTTATTTAAAATTTCAATTACACTTTGTTTCTAGAATGCGTGTCGTATAAGATAATTCTTCATAAGATAATACTTATTTTACAGTACAAAAAATAGTTACAAAACATTAAAAATGATGAATAATTGTAAGATTTTAGATAAACTCTTGCTAAATGTCCACTCTTTATCAATTTTCCTTTAATAGATAAAACGTGTTTCCTTTATTAATCGTGTTTCAATTCTTTTACTTGAATTGAACCAAAACTTTTTGTACTTTAAAAAAACATTGCATAAAACATATTTTAAGTTTCAATTTATTTCAAATTTCTACCAGGGTTTACTAATACTTTTTAAATATCTTTGGATTTTTTGATGATTTTTTAAAATCTATAATGATATAAGCGATATGAATTAAGTATTTCATGCAATTTTGTAAAAAATTTGATTATATATTAATTGCGTAACATGTAGTAGAAAATTATTCTACTAGATTGTACTATAGCATTTTACTGCTTATCAATTGAAAAATCTAATATATTTCTATATCAGATAAAGTTGACCTAAACACACCTTAAATTATACCCGTACAACGCTATATCTCAAAATTATCATTACCAAACCACCACTTGCATAAAAAACAAACTTTTCGAATTTTTCTCTCACCAGACAAGCAGAGCTCCGCAAAACGCATCAGACACTGCGAAGCCCCAAAAATAGAGAATCGCGAGCCCTGCGCGCTCGTCGAAGCCGCGAGCAGAAATGCATCAGCAATGCTCTCGCAAAACAAAAAGGAGGAAACGTCCAGCCAAAAAAGCGGCAGCAACAACAGCGCTTGAAAAAAAAAGTCAGCATCTCAAAACAAGAGAAAATAAAAAAAAAAGGCAAAATGAAATAAAACAAAGCAAGCGCAGAGCGAGAGGCGTCGGTCGCACGCTCGCGCATGCGATATGTATTTTTGTGTGTACACGCGGCTTGCCTGTTATGTAGAAAAATAAGTACGTACATATATGCATGTATATATACCTGTATACAGGCGCGTGTGCGTATATATGTGGCATGGCCGCGCGCGCGCGCGCCGGATCCGCGTTAAGCACGAGCGAGAGCAAGAGAGAGAAGCTATATATGTATATATATATATATATACGCGCTTGGCGTGCGCCGTAGTGTGTTTCGGAGGCTACCTATCTATAGGTACAGCAAATGGTAAATGAGAGGGTCGACGTCTGTCCCGGACGGCCGCAGCTAGCGGCGACCCAAAGCTCCGCGCGCTCGTCTACCGGCTCCCTCTCTTTCTCTCTCTCTCGTGCACGCACACAAACACACTCGCTCCCTACCTATATATACCCATGCGAGCCTCGCGCTACGTACAGGGTGTCCGCTAAATAACTTATGCGCGCTTAGAGCACCCCTCGCTCCCCTTTTTTTTCCTTGCCTTCCTTTTCCGTTTCTTTTAGCTTCCTTCCCTCGAAACTGGAGGGAGAGGCCGCCTCCGAGCTTTTTTCTTCCAGAGAAATAGAGGAGAAAGAGAGAGGGAGCTTTTTCCTACTGTCATTTTCTTTGATACTTATTGCCGCGCAGCGCAGCGGGGCTATTTTTCTCCGGGCGAGCGCTTTTCCACCTCGAGGATTGGACAATTTTCTTTTTGCCCGATGCAGCCCGATGCAGCTGGATTATTTAGTTATTGCGCGCGAGAAGCTTGCGCGCGGCCCGCGGAATTTGATTTGATGCGCTGCCGGAGCGCTCAAGTTTTAATGAACTCGGAGATACTTTTTCCGCTGTGCTATTGGAGGGAGCTTTCTTGCGCTAAATCCTTTATTGTTATTAATAGTGATTACGTGGATGATGAGGAGGCTTTTCGGATTCTATGAAATTTTATTTCTTAACTGGTTTCTGCTGAAAATACTTTTTACCATTTTCTAACTACTTTGACAGAATTTAAATGCTAGAAGATTTTTGAAAATAGAGCGTATTCTAGAAATGTTTTTAACAGAATTTTGAGACAAACTGGAAATTCTGTTCAGAATATGCTCAATTTTCTATCAGGGTTTATAAACATTCATGTTATTTTAGCAACAGAAGAGAAAGCAGAGTATGCTTTTAGAAAAAACAGACGATCTATTAGACACTGTACTCTTTTCTGGGCTTTTCTACGTTAATATTGTCAATACCAAAACTAATAATATCAGCCCTAAATATTAACTTTAAAAACCCAAAAACAGTCCAGCGTCTAACAAAACCCACCCGTATCTACTGAAAAATTCAACCTACCTCCCTCACCCGCATCTCCATACCCTATCAACTTTTCCGAGCTAAAGCCATCCTCCGATTTTTCCAAGGCGAATTTTTCAGACCTTCCACAGTAACCAACCGCCGCAAGCTCTTAATTTCCTCCAGCCTCCTTAATGGCTTTCACTCGATAAACTACACTGCTTACACGGGGCGAGAGCTCGCGTTCTCCCGCTATATATACTTGACCAGCCATTCGTCGTTACACAGGCTCGCACGGATTTTTAGCTACTATACAGAGGGCCAGGCAGAGAGACTCCCGACGGGCTCGTCTTTCGTGTTTTGCGCGGCGCGCGGCCGGGGCCGCGAGAAAAGAAGCATTAATTAACTTGATCGTCGTAATAAAGAGTCGGAGCCGCGCGCGTAGATCGATCGCCGTGATTACCCGAGCCGCTGGCCCGTTAATGTCTCGTTCTTATACTTGCTGCGGCGGCTCGCTTCTTTTCTTCTCTTTTATCGCCTCTGCCGGCTGCGCGCGCGCCCCCTGAAAAAATGCCAAAAATTACGCGCGCTTAAATTGCTAAGAGGCAGATTGCGGAAATTCGGATGGGAGCTTTGGGGGGCGTGTCCTTTACTTTTTTAAAGTGAGTGAGTGGTTTTTGGATTTTGGACGTTGTAATGGGGATGGTGCAGGGTGACGATGGGAGATGGGTTTTTTTTTGGAAATGGAAAAGATGGATTAGAAATCGGGAGAGGAAGCAGTTGCGTGTCGCTGTTCAAAAGTGTATGTTACGTGAGCTAGTGTTTCATAGCAGTACATCATGTAGAACTGAATTTTTTCGCGAAATGCATGAAGATTTATTACGTGTCGATATGAATTTCACAACAGGTTGTTACTTGCTAACCTTTTTTGAACAATAATAGGAAAAACAAATATTCTTACTATCGATGTTTTTATACTTTTTATCTATTCCACGTTTTTTAAATAAATCTCAATTTTTATCGGGATTTCAAAAGTCATAAGTGATCTTTTTTATACATAGAATATTGTGAATACATTATGTATCACGTACAATAAATATATCTGCTATTCCTGTAGTCGAATTTATTTTATAAATTAATAAACAAATTTTTATTAACTTATTTTTACGTGTGTCATTTCATAGTGGTGCAGGCACTCTAGAAGACAAGAGGGCAGTTATCAAGGATTTATTACTCCATATATATATAAATCTTGAGGATAATCTCTTTTTTCAACTTTTCAATTCAGCTTAAAAGTTGAGTAGAAAAAAATAAGTAATTTTATTTTAAGTTAGTCTTATAGAGCATTATTAAACTATAAATAAATAATAATGAAAACTATGAAGAGGTTATAAAGGTTTATATAGGTGTATAAATAATTCAACAAAATTAGTGCATCGTATGTGTTATAGATAAAAAAAAGAGATGTAATCAGTTTATTAGAGCAAAACAATAAGACCCATTAACATTTCCGGTATTGCATTACAAATTCTAGAATCTAAAAATTTTTCAATTACAATCATGACAATGAGAACCCTTCGGCTTACCATCCTCATAATGCAATCTCCGAATAATTCGTGGAAAGGCTCATTAACATCCCATCCCCATGCATCGTTATAACTGTATCTCTGAAAAGCACAAAGGATAAAAAATAGAAAGAGAGAAGCTAAAGATAAAAAATACCTTAGCTCGTGAAGGTGATAAGGCAATAAGATGCAAAGTTCTCTTCAAGCTTCATCAGAGCCGGCAAGCGACTAGTACTTGATTGTTCGACGCGCGGCGGCCGGGTTATATGAAGAGAGCAAAGAAAAAATAAGAAGCGAGACGAAGGAGCAGGAGGCATAGATCGATATCGCATGAAATTGAATCCAGGATGCGCTCGGCGGAGCGCCTCGTTTGTATCGCTCGGCGGCTCGAGCGCGAGAGGCACACACTGTGTCGTAAAGTACTTTCAAATTGGATGCAAATTCGCGGCCTAATTGAGTTACGCTCGTCGGAGCACCCGCTGGATTCTATCTCTTCTTCTTTCTCTCTCTCACTCGCTTTGGTGCTTCGTTAGAATTGAAGGGCTGGGAGCGCGGCGTCCTGCACTTATACGCGTCAGCGACATATTCGACGAATCGAAATCGTTTCCTTTCATCTTTCTCGCTCTGTAGTTCTTTTGCTCTTTTTTAGAGAGAGATTATGCATTAGTTCTCGCGCTTCTTCTTTTTCTTCGCCTTTCGGCTACTGCACCCCCTTTCATTCTTCGCTTACTGCCGTGCACCTGCACTTTTTCTGAATGAGACTCGGCGATTTTTTAAAGCTTTGTCCGTAATGGCGATGATTTGGATTATTAATTGTGACGATATATTTTACTGCAAAAGACTTTTGGCGTCCTTATTCCTTTGTCGAAAAAGATTTTATCAATCTAGCTTAAACTGAGAAAGTATATAGAATATTCTTATATTTACTTTTTGCAAGTGTGTACTTCTTATGCTTTGAAGGACTAGATTCAAAGTTATTAGAAAATATGTATTATCGTTTTAACAAGTACTTTTTTTCTGACTGCACAGAAAGAAGCATTTTCTCCCATCGAAACAATAAAGCACTTTATGCATTACGGTTTCAAGTCATCTTCTTATCGAATTTGATCGTCATCCTGGCTTGACTTTTTAAATTATTTTATTCCCGACTCACCTGCAAAGGCCACTTTATTGACCCAAAAAGCGGGTCAAAAGTAGCATTTAATTCCCTATAAAACCGTTTTCCCTCAAATTTACTTTATTCCCTGCAAATTTTAAATTTGATATAATTTAAGAATATAAAATGAAATAAAACATGATTTATTATTAAATTTAATTATTTTTACAGTTAAATCGGAAATAAAACATTATATGTAACTCGGGAAAAAAGTCGATCATATGATATATTGACGATATATCGTCGTTCCTAACGAAGACTAATACATTTCAAAAACTACCGATTTTCAATTATCATTTACAGATACTCTGAGTGATTTTAACTTGTCAAAGAACTTTGAATGTGTAATATCAACACTGCATCTTTAATGTTTTGAACTCCAAAAAAAATTTTATTTATGTTTTTAGCCTTAAATAACAAATTTACAACAGGTAGTTTTTGAAAAGTACTAGTCTTCGTTAGGAGCGTCGATATACAGTCGGCGATAAAGTCGATCCCTCGCTTCGCTCGTGCAGTAAACACACCCGCGGGAATAATCCTCGACTTTGTTCCCTTGTTGCACAATGTACTACTATTCCTTAGTAGCCTAACATATCGTCGCTCCTAACGAAAACTAGTACTTTTCAAATTCCCGGCGAAGACTAAGACACTTCAAACTTCCCA
>UELX01006480.1:0-10791 GCA_900480035.1 Eupelmus urozonus | reverse complement strand
CCCGCCGATCTCTCTTCTCTCTCTCTCTCTCTCTCTCTTCTCTCTCTTTCCCTCGTGGTGATACAGTTCGGTAGGAGAGAGAGCCGCAGTCGGAGCCGAGAAAGAGAGAGAGCTTTATTCGCGGCCGGGACGCGCGACAGAGTCGGCGCCGTAGCGCCAGCTCCAACAGGATTTTTCGACGATTTTACCCCTGGGCTTTTTCATAAAGCGCACGGTTCGAGGAAGAAGCTGAGCAAGAGGGATAAGGGACGGTTAGCTGGGAGCGCGCAACCGGCGCGAGAGAAGACTAGCTGGCCGACATGACCCGGTTGGGATTGCGGTGAGTTTTTGCTTTTTACTTTTTCGATTTTTTCATTTTTAGTGCGCGAGCTTTTTCACGGGGTCGAGATCGGCCTGCCGATTTATCGCGTTTTTGAAGTGCGCGGTGTCTAGTGCGATGACTCGGCGAAGGGGATTCACTTAGCGCTCCGATAAATCTATAATTATTGCTATCATCGCGCGGGAGGCAGCTACTGTTTCGAGAAAGCGCCGCGAGTGCAGCCGATCGAATTTACATCGTTACCGATCCGCCGAAAAATCGTCGACCATAAACCAACCTTTCCGACAACCTAATAAAAAAAATAAAAAAAATCAGCTACCGAACAGTGATGCACCTCGTGCGACCAAATCCCCCGAGACTCTTAATTCATCCCATCGTCCTCTCTGGTTCCTCTCCCGCTCCGGATTTTTTGCTCGCGGCAGAAACCCGATTTCGCGCATAATGCCTCTTTGGGCCGACTATACAGCGCGCGTTCCTGCTTCAAGGGCCCGGGCCGCAAGTTTTTTTTACCGCGGAAAGCTGGAGGTTTCGGAGCGACGGTTTTGATTAATGCGACTAACGGTGCCAGTCTCGCGCTCGCATCGCTTTTAAAATCAAGCTTGCGGTCCTCTCCGCGCATCCAGACATACCGTTAGTAATTTAAGAAAATAAAAAATGCATCAACAGTAAATAATTTTTCTGTCTTTTCTTTATCTGCCAACAGACTCGTCGCATCCCTGCTATGCCTGGTCTACGTCGCCCAAGGGGTAAGTCGCTTTTGCATCATACATTAACACAGCGCACGTGCTGAGGCGGAGCGCGCGGCTCGCCGTCCGCGCGGCAAGTGACGAGCGGAGGGCCGATATCGCTCGCTCCGCTCGCTTTCTTGCCTCCCCCGCCACTCGATCGCGATGGGGGTATATATATATATAAGTGTGGAGATCGGGTTCCTAGGCGGCGCTGCTGCAACCGATTGAGCGCTGGAGTGTGGAGCGGCTGCCGAGCGCCAGGCGCGGTTGGGAGGGAGCGGGGATTCCCCGAGTTGGAGGGGGGGGGGATTTTTTTGGTTGTGGGTGGGGACGGTTGGTTTTTGCGAGATGGGAGGGAGAGGAGGGGTGGTGGTTAATTGAGGGGTTGGAGGGGGAGGGGTTGGTGGGTGGTTTATTAATTTTGATTATTAGTAGCGAAAGTAAAAATAGTCAGGTGACGTGATGGCTTTTGTTGTCTGGTTTATCTGATCGCTTTAATACGATTGTTGATTGTCTATTTAAATAATCAGTTTGAGTTTTGAAAATTTAGGTCTCAGTATGAGCGAATTTATGATTTTCTCTCTTTATTATAGAGCTTGATTAGCGATTACATTAGTAATACCGAAGCAGCATATAAAGTCCGCATTCTAGCTTTGCAAAGAGAGCAAGGTTTTTAGAGCACCAATTTCCAGTGACCTAGGCAAGGTGCTTCATGACACTGAATAATGCGACGAGACTCACTATTCATTTAAGCGCGTCTCGTCGGAGCTAAGATATTAACATGTTGAAATGCCATCGGACGTGATAATTTTACTTTACGCTACTTTGCTTCACTTTACTTCTCGAAATTTCCAACTCAATACAAAATCCTTTGAGAATTTCAATTTCCAAAATTGTTCATTGAGAAAATTTTCCACTTTAGAATTTCAAATTTTAACATTGTTCATTAAGATTTGTTAAGCAGTGGAAATTATTAACTTTTTAAACATTAATTTTCTTTGTAAAATACGGTATTTGCGTTAAAAACGATTTTAAATTCTATCATAAATGATGAAAATTAATATAGAACTAATTTGGATAATTCAACAATGAATAAAGAATTTTTAAATTTGGTTTATCAAGTGCACATTTCTTAGTACAAGAAGAAATTTGTTATGTCATTAATTAGTATTCATAACAGTATTTGATAATAATTCTTGTATAACAAATACATTCAGCTAGACGTTCTAACAGTAATTAAGTAACAAAAAAGATTACGCTGTGCATACAACCTGTTTATTTTCAAAACAAATAAACAAACAAACATTACATAACCGAAATTGCAAATTTATATAAATTACGCAACATAGAAACACGCATTATTCATTAAACTTTCGAAAATATTCCAATCAAATACCTCTCATAAACTCACCTCCTACTTCCTATTAACTTTCAAATTACCTTTAAAAAAAAGGGTTCCACGTCCTCTCCGAAAATACAAATACAAATAATCGAGCCTCTCAACTTCTCACTAACCCCTCGTCTCTCATCTCCTCTCCTCCCCTCCCCCTCAAAAAAATTTACGAGGCCACATCGGCGCATTAATAAGAAGCCCGAGAAAAATTAGGACCCGCTCTCGTCGGCTCGTCGAAAGTGTTGAAAAAAGCGCGATCCAAAAATAAAGATTCTTCGCGCATTGCATTACATTATTCTCGTCTCCGTCGCGCCGGCGAGAAAAAAAAAGGGATTATTATTATATATAGGCGGGGCCATTTTCACCGCGGCGTGAAAAGGCGAGCGAGAGCTCGATATCTGGTTCGCCTACGCGGCTCGATTTTTCGTTAATTCCAGGCCTCGTTTGCATTCGAGCTTTCGATTGTGCGAGCCTCAGGGAGATCGGCTTTGTTTTTGTTTGCGCGAGAGATCGGCACGGGAGATGCGCGATCGAAGAGGAATGCGCTCGATAACTGTTATTTCGTAACTGTAATTAAATGGCCGAGCGCGAGGCGGGTTATAATAGCGTCGGCGCGCGGATCGTAAATTAAAATTAAAAGCTCGTCTTGAAAGTGCAGGGTTGCATGAGAGATGGGTTGTGTTATGGGAGGGTTTTTGGTGGCTGGGTGAGGTGAATGCACGATGATGGCTGTTTTAAGGCTTGGGTTTATTTATCGCGGGTGATGAAAGTGAATCGGAGAAATGCGACTACTTGCGGCGGTCAGACGTGCGGGACTTGTTCTACTGATTGGGTTTGGGTTTGCGGGTGTGTGGGTGGTTGTTATTGTAAAAGAGAACTGGAATGTTTTTTAAGGTTGGGTTTTGGAATTTGTTTAGCAGTAGAGTGTTTTGAAAGGTCGAGTTCTTTTTGTAATATTAATATATTATCTTTATATTTTTAAAATTCAAAAGAGTTATATTAGCTAAATTAGATTTGAAGTTATTTGATGGGTTGTACATTATAAGCATTTTAACAACATTATTAAGGAAAAAATATTTATTTTATGTATAGTTTCATGTAAATGTAATTTATATGAAGTGAACTTTTACAGATTTACATAATTATAAAGTATAAAATTGATTAAAATTAAATTCACCTAAAACTACAGTATAATATATCAACTAACATGCCAAGACAGTTCAAACCGCTAAAAAAAAATAAATTTCTCACGAAAAAAAACCTAAAACACCCGTCAACAAAATCGTCCAAAAAATTCATTAAATAAAGCCATCCCGCGTCACAAGAAACTCTTACCACAACGGCGCGCTCCAGTCCGCCGCTTGCGAAAGCCAAAACTCGAGCCGAATTTGATATCCCCCGAGCTTATCTTACTTTTTCTTCAGCAAGTTTGTCAACTCCGTATCAGGCGCGCAAGTGTCACGTTCGCCCCAAGTACCATTCGATCTCCGTTTCCACACACTCGCACAATAAAAAAGCCCCTCGCAGCGCCCTTCAGTCCACATAGACAAATCCGCTGACACGAATCCCGCGTAAAAAGGCCGCGCACGCGCGCCCCAAAAAGCATCCGATCTCTCGGCTTGACGCAAGAAGCCGATCCCCCCGGTGGCAGAGGAGCAGAAAAAAAAAACCGGTATACACAGACGACGGAGATAATGCAAATGCGGGCATCGGAGCGATATTGACCCGAGGCAGCGCCTGCACGCGCGCAATAATTCAGCGTCCCAGATACGCGCGCTGTCGGCTTGGCGGCGACGAATCGAGATGCGGAGGAAGATGAGAGAAGAAGGAAGAGGAGGAAAAGACAGAGGGCAAAAAGATGCGCGCTGCGGCTTTATAAGCGCGCTGGGTTGGGTGAAAAAAATCGCTGTATGCGCGGCTTGGAAATGTCTGCGAGCGCGAGCGGTGAAAGTGCGGACGCAGGATAGCGCCGAGATCTTTTTTCGCCAGGCGGCTGATAAGAGACCGCCGCCCAGAAACCGGAGATCCGCGAAAACCTCGCGTTGAGTAGACGCGGAGAGCGACGCTTTGAGCTGCGGTTTTCTTTGCTTTTTTTTTTCTGTTTCAAGCGGAAACGCGCGCTTAGACGAGCGTGAGAATTTTTATTGCGAGTGTAGGTTTTTTTTGGATGGCGCGGGTTGAGTGCGGGTGGTGTTGTTGGTAGAGATTGTATTTTGGAAAGTAGCTTGGTTTTTTGAGTTTGATGAAATAGTTTTTAATAATGCTTCTATGTTCAAGATTTTTTGTAACAATCGTGACGATAAATCAAAATTTTCATCAATAATTTCATTTTATTATTAATTACATGTGGTTAGAGACCGAAATTTGACTTTTCATATAAGCTTTCACAACCTCCTTGCTAGCGCTTATTATGCAGTTTAAAGTTTGATGATTAGCTCTTACATTGGCAGTGCTGTCGATGTAAGAGCTAATTATCAAACTTTAATAGCGTTGAATCTTGAATCAGCTGTAAGACTACCTTGACAAAGCAAACACCCCATCGAAAGTTATCCGCACATCGAATGTAACCTACAAGCACGCATCGTGATTTTAATATTCTTGACGATTCGGCGTAATTTAATCAAGCCAATGTAAAATCACTTCCGTTAATTAACTTATTATTTCAAAATCTGAGGAAACTAAAGTTCTGTTGACCTAAAAATTGATCGTTGCGCCACGTACGAAGCGATCACATAAATCATAAGTTCTTTTATCTGTAAATAAGTTTTACAACAAAATGTGTGGATCGACGCGGAGCGGACGAAAATTAAGTAACGGTATAATTGGGAGCGCTTCTGGCGTAAGAGATTATGATAAGAGAAGAATTTCGTAAAGATTGGAAATATCTCGTATAGGTGAAGGCCAGGGGATAGGGTCATCGTTTATGAACACCATAATTTTGCTTGTGCCTTGGCTGTATTCGACGATTGGTTCCACATTGAAAATTTTGTTTCGGCTCTTATTTTTGAGCAGTTTTTGCACGATTTTTTATAATAAAGGGTTTCAGCATTTAACCCAATAACCACCTCGCATCGAAATTGAAGGCTTATTATTGTTTCGCTTATAAGAGTTATTAAGTTACAGTGTATCAGGTAGAAAACTTAGACGTTCGCTTTGTTCGAAAAATTATAGAGATTCTCATCGTTGGAGATTCTCGTCGTGGTTCATAATAAAAGCTGATCGAATTTATTATTATTTTTGTAAACAAAATTACTAATAAAATATCAATTGAACTATGAATCTCCAATAGTATTATTAACTAAACTATTTAAAAAATAGCTTCCTTAAATGTTGATCAATTACATTTTATAAGATTTAGAATTATTAAAAAAACATAAATTTGAACATAAATTTTTTTAAGGTACTTTCCATGTCTTTTTAGATGTTTACCTTAGTGAAGTCATTGGAAACATTAGAAAAGTTTTGCATGTAGAATCCTAATAATTACAAAAAACTTTAAATAAAAATCTTTTATTTTTAGTGTTATTTTTGTTTTTTTAAGAATCTAGTCAATTTTATGTTTGAAACTTTCCTTATCTTCAAATCCCATTTTAGGAAATTTTTAATAAGTGTAATGTAAATAGTACATTTCGATATAAGTGCAAGAAAGAAATTTTAGGCTCGTGGTGAGCAAAACGTTCACGCAAGGTTGTACTCTTTTCCTTGCTCATATATCGAACCGTATTTTTTAATTCTACCTGCACAAAAAGAGATTTAGCAATGCTAACGCACGCTATTTTCACTACATATAGATATAGAAAAGCACGCCAAATCAAACGTTGATTTTATTTAACGCTTGCGTTTGCTTTACAGAATAGACACCAGAAAGTGTGAAACAAATTTTTTTTTTTTTGTATACAGATAGTAACAATTTGAATTTTTTTTGTATTGTAAATTTATCAAATGTTATAGAAAAATTATCGCCTTACCTTGTTATATTTTTTTAGCGACAAGTTAAGCGTCAACTGTTAAGCCAAACTGATGGATATAGCCGTGGAGATCAGCCGGGATACGGGCCATATTATGACGACCAAAATCGAAATGTTGGCAACCGTGACAGATACAACGATCAAAATAGTAGTTGGGATGTGAATGATAATGGGGAGGGTTCCAATAACGAACATCAGCGGTGGAACTCTGAAAGAAGAGGCTACGATCAAAGCAGATATGACCAAGATGATAGGTACGGCGAAAGCGGCTATCCCAGCAGCTATAAGGTCTATCCGGCTCCAGGTGCCAATACAAACTGCACCAGCAAGGGATGCTGCTTTCCCAAATGCTTTGCCGAGAAGGGCTCTAGGGTAAGTGAAAGAATTATTGTACAGCCCCTTCGAACCATTGTTTAAATAATGTATTCATCTAAAATCTGCTCATTTTAGGGACCACCAGGTATTATGGGACCGGTCGGACCTAAGGGAGAACGCGGTTTCCCCGGTACCGAAGGTTTCTTAGGACCAAAGGGTGATAAGGGAGATCCTGGACCACAAGGCTCGCGAGGAAATCGTGGTGAACGAGTGAGTAATTTTGTCGAATCGACTGTACTATTTGATATAATATTTTATTCGATTAGTTAGTAGATTCAAAATCCAATGCAAAATATAACCAATGATGCTTATAGGGAAAAATGGGACTTCCTGGACATGCTGGACAAAATGGAGTACCTGGTATTCCGGGAGCTGCAGGTCCTTCTGGTATGCCTGGTCGGGACGGTTGTAACGGAACAGACGTAAGTTTTATGATTTATGTCATTATTTTTATAAATTTTGAAGCAAAGAAATTAATTTTTAATCTATTAAGGGAGCTCCTGGTCGTCACGGACAACCTGGAGAACCTGGTCCACGAGGTTTACCAGGTGTTATAGGTAGCAAGGGAGACAAAGGTGAAGCAGGTCATTGTGGTCTTCTTCTTACCGGTCAGAAAGGTGAACCTGGAGTAGACGGCGTACAAGGACCTCGTGGCATCCCAGGCCCACAAGGTTATCCCGGCGCTCCTGGTCCAAAGGGTGAAACGGGTCCACTCGTCAGTACAAATTTTTAGCAAATGCGATAAATCTTTTTATTTGAAATCGTGTGGTTTTATCAAACATTTTTTATCATTAGGGTTTTCCTGGACCTCAAGGAATAAAGGGAGAAAAAGGTCATATGGGTCTTGGATTTGAAGGTGGTAAGGGAGACAAAGGTACCAAAGGTGAACCTGGTCCACCTGGTGAAAGTCATGCCGGATCACAATGGACAGGAAAAGAAGACATTTTGGGTCCCATGGGACCACCTGGACCGAAGGGAGACAAGGTGTGTAAGAATTGCTATTCTTGCCTGTAACAAAATTCATAATATTAAATACAACACCAAATAAGTTTGTATTATCGAATTTTCAATAATATTATAATAAAATATATCTTATTTTATACAGGGAGATAGAGGATTTCTAGGAGATAAAGGAGAACCTGGTTACGTAGGAGATAACGGAGTGCCAGGTCTAAACGGTCCTAAAGGAGAGAAAGGTCTTCCAGGTGCACCTGGTATTCGAGTACGTATTTTTTTATGTAAAACATTAACAGCTGAAAAAAAATTTCGTAATTAAAAGTAATTCTGCACTTTTTACTGTAGGGTCGTGATGGATATTCAGGACCTCCTGGACCACCTGGTCGTAAAGGTGATAGAGGCTATGATGGTGCTGACGGATTACAAGGCGTACCAGGACCAAAAGGAGACGCTGGATTAGATGGAATGCCTGGAATCCCAGGTTTACGAGGTCCTCCAGGTCCACCAGGAGTAAGATACTTTGTTTCGTTATTATTTAAATTTATAAATTGTGAATGTATCTAAATAGAACATTATATTCTAAGGGAGTACAATCGTAGATAATCTTCACCGGCAGGATTGCTGCCTTAGTAAAGCGAGGGCAGTAATCACCGAAGAAAATAATTTCACTTACGTTAAATGTTAGAAGTTCGAGCCTCAAACGTAAGAACCTCTTTGCGTTTCAGGCTCGAACTTTAGGCTTTCGACAAATAGGGCTCATGCGATGAACGCTAAGAACACAACCATGTGAAATGTTTTACTTTCTACTGTAAAGTCACTTATTAAAATTACATTAAAATTATAATTTATTCAATCTTTTATAGTGTAATATCAAAATTTAAAATTTGTAGAACAAAAGTATTACAAGGAATCAAATGCTATTTTTGTTTCTTTCTTAACTCTTATTTTTTAGTTTATTAAAGTAGCCTTTAGAGATGAATTGGGATATAAACTTTTTATATACTTCTACTTATTTTCTTAATTTAACTTTGACTTATTAATGTTGATGATTATTTTAATATTTGCATTACGATTTCTTATAAATCCTTATTTAATTTTATAACAATAATTTTAACATTGACTCACAGGGTGGTAAAGGACAACCGGGACCTCCAGGAGAGAAAGGACCGCGAGGATATCCAGGACCTGTTGGTTTAAGAGGTTCCGATGGTTATCCTGGATCTCCTGGACCGAGAGGTCCAATCGGACCTCCGGGAGGCCCTGGATTAGCTGGTGTTCCTGGAATTGAAGGTCTTCCGGGAGACAAAGGTCAAAAGGGAGAATCAGGTCTTCCTGGATTTCCTGGAGAAGCTGGTCCTCGAGGTTTTACTGGTCCTATGGGTCCTCCAGGTCCACGAGGGCCACAGGGTGATAAAGGACTTTCCATTGAAGTAAGTTGCGTATAAATTAAAAATAAATAAGATGTATTTGAAGTTTTATAACAAAATGTATAAGTTTAGATTACATTTTACAACTGATAGCTATGTTACAAATACAAAAGAAATTCACATGAAGTTGTAATATGTTCTTTTAGGATATTTTCTAAATAAAATTTATCTGACTAAATAAATACAGCAATAAGTAAAGTACAAAAACGTATATAATTTTAAAAATTGTTAGGTGGTATAAATATTTATTTATATGAATAACAAAATCTTTTCAAAACTATTTAAAAGCACGTATTAGTTGCAATAAAAAAATATTTAAAATTCTATTTTTTTTTTTTTTTTTTTTTTTTTTTTAAAAAAAGTATTTATATTTAAATGAATATATATGAATGCAGGGACCTGCTGGTATTGACGGATCGCCAGGAAAAGATGGTGCAAAGGGACAAAAAGGAGAAAAAGGTTATGGAGGTCCACGAGGTCGACCAGGAGATTCTTTAGAAGGTATTCCAGGCGCTCCGGGTCAACCTGGTGTTCCAGGAGAAGCAGGTGCTCCAGGACGCGATGGTGCGCCTGGATATCCGGGTCTTCCTGGTGAGAAGGGAGATATCGGTGGTAGATGTACACAGTGTCTTCCGGGCATGAAGGGAGACAAAGGAGATCGAGGCATTGACGGAAAAGATGGAATGCCAGGTGGTCGAGGCCTTCCTGGAGAACGTGGTTTCCCGGGTGAAGCTGGTGCCGATGGATTACCTGGTCCATCTGGTTTTCCTGGCACACGAGTATGTATTTATAATTTTTATAATTTTCATTATTTTATATTGTTTATAGTAATATGTTAATTACACTATATACTTTTATTACAGGGTAAAGATGGCATTCCCGGATCACCAGGTCCTCAGGGAGAGAAAGGTCATGATTGTCAAATTTCAAAAGATCAAATAAAAGTAAATAAAGGAGATAAGGGTGAACGAGGTATTGAAGGAAGACCTGGACCTCCAGGACCGGAAGGTCCTGCCGGAGAAAAGGGTATATCTGGTAGTCCTGGCTTCCCTGGAACGAAAGGAGATGCGGTAGGATTTTGCTTATAATAATTAACAGTAATACTAAAAAACTGTGTTTTTTCAAAACTATGAAGTTTTTTGTATTCCAACTTAAGAATTAAATACTTATTTATTTCATCTGATTTATACAGCATAATCAGATAATTTTATATTCATTTTTTATTATTCAATAATTGAATAAAAATTTCTCAGGGTGATCGAGGCTTCCCAGGTCAAGATGGTATGCCAGGACGGCCTGGAATACCTGGACGTAAAGGTGAAACGGGCTCCAGCATTAAAGGTGATGCAGGAGAGAGAGGTAATGACGGCTACGGAGGACAGAAGGGTGAACCAGGATTCCCAGGAGCAAAGGGTGACGCAGGTAGATTTTTTTTACTTTATAAAGAATTTTATTATTTGTATAAGTATATAAATGTACGATATATTTTTATTTATTTATATTGTACAATTATAATAGATGGAGAAGTTATCGTTCACTGGTCGTAGTTAATTTGATGAGAGGAGAAAAAAGATTTCTCTTATTGATCTTTGCGAACCATGATGTTATTTATTCAAAATTCTTC
>UELX01006479.1:0-10791 GCA_900480035.1 Eupelmus urozonus | reverse complement strand
TAATAGACCATTTCCAGCGTGTCTTTTCAGGGAAATAAGTGGCCATTATCGTTGAGGTGGGAATAAAATATATTATATACTAAAACAAAATTCAATATTACACGCTTGCGCAGTAAAAGGACCAATCAAGACATTTATTGTGATTTCACGACATCCGATGATAACTTTTTTTAAAGAAATTATCACGTGTGTATCAACGGAAGAAAATAAGAGTATGTAAGTATAAAACATATGTGTCTTATATATTATATATAGTATTCAACTTATATTTATTTTGCAAAATAAATAATCGAAAAAGAAGGAGGTTCTCAATTTTATTTTTTATTATTTGTACCTTTAATTACTGGTCAGATGCTAGCCTAATCCTTACAAATCATCATCTTTTATTAAAATAAAGTTTGATCAGAATCAATCAAGTAACTTTTAAATAATTTACCAACATATATAATTTTTTGGATAGTTTTGGTTGCTTTATACACGTGCAATTTCGCTTGAAAGCATGCATTCATGTATATAACGTTCGGGTATGCTTGTGCACGTGTGTGGGCGAATTATACGATTTGAGAGATCAATAAAAAATGAAATTTATAAAAAGTTTTTAAAAAAAAAGATCCGAATTTAAAAAATGTTTGAAACTACGAACTGATTTATAAAGAGAGTGTGAATAATTAAAAAAAATCTTTTTGAAAGCGATGTTGTGTTTTTAAGTACAATTTCAAGAAAGAGAAATTGAAAACAATAATCCAGTTGCAAGTGCAGACTCAGTTATCAAGACTTCTTTTTTATTTTATTTTATTGTAAGTGATGTTTTTTATTTCAATTTTAAATTTTTTAAAATACGATGCCAACTTTGAAAAGAGTTTTACCAAATTTTGCACTTTTTTTATTAATTATTTCATACCTTTTTGTGCATTTTTCGAAATTAATATTCTTTCAAAAAATTTCTAAATAAATTATATATATACTGTTCACCATTTTATTCTACTGTAGAGATTGGAAGATCATTAATAATATAATATTAAATTTGATGAAAGATATGATCAAATGTTTGAAAATCTTATCTGTGAAATTCCCAATTGTTGCAACTTCTATTTCTCTATTTACCTATTTCGAAATTGAATTTAATTCATAATGAAAAACTTATGAATATTTTATAAAGTGTGTGTAATCGATAGTCCTAATATAATTAAAAAATTAAACACAGGTGCTAGTATTATATTGACTGTATCATTGTCCAAGATATGATTGACTTTCGCATCATCAATTTTTTTTCCGTATAACAATTGTCACTAAAGATAAAAATTGCAGGAATTTGTATATAAACTCCTTTATTTAAATGATAACTTTAGTACTGATTGCAGAACGTTAAAATTCAATATAAAATTTTATTATGCCAAACCATATCTAAGTACATGACTATTGTAATATTATTTGCAAGAAATAAGTATTCTAGCAACGTTAAAAAGTAGGAGAGCTACAAAATTATTTTTAGGCAAGTATGTAAAAATAATATTAAATATTAAATGGTATTAAATAAGAACTAACAATTCCTTATTTATTTACAAACAAACTCCACGGTGTAAACTCCATTTTAATAAAATTCATGTAAGCAACTACTAGGGAGTTATTTGTGGAGCCACAACAATAGTATATTACATATATAGGCCAGTAAAATAAGAAATATCTCGAAACACATGAAATTGTCGGCTGAAGCTAATTCGAGTCTTTTTAATTTTAGCTGATGAATTAAAAAAAAATACTTATTCAATTTATTTAATTGGTTTTTACGAAAGAATTTTTGGGTTCCTTAGTAATTTTCCAAAAATATCTTCTCATCTAATACTTTATCATTACTTTAAAATAAAAAAATAATATTCTTAATTATTTACTCTTATGATTTTTGATATTCTATATTTAGAATTAAAAATAAAGAAGAATTTATTTTCAATTGTCTTTACTTAACAAATTTGTTTTTATCTATCGTAATCATTATTGTCTTGGCGTAGTAGTAAAAGAATTTTAAGATGGTTTATTTAGTAAGAGAATAACAATTTTTAATGACATTTTATAAACATTTAAATAACATAAATATATGTAAACCAGAATATTAAAATTTTGATTTTTAGAAATTTATGTAATAGTAATTAAAATTTTAATTTAGAAATTTAAAGTTAATGATTCTAGCAATTTATTAAAATAAAATAATTTAATGTATTTATTTACTGTAAAAAGCTATTAAAATTTAGATTTGTGACTTGAGTCATTAAAAGTTTGTACATTACATTTTTTTAAGTTAATTAATTGATTTTTCATCAAATAATAATAGAATTTAAGAACATGAACATAAAAAATTATATTATGATGGTTCATTTTTATTGTGAGTATTTTTGATCCCGAATTATATAACTTTAGATTTAAATCATTAAATTATCGGAGTATATTAAAAATATAAGGATTACTTTAAAACAGAAACGTAAAGATCGTATCGTATCTTCTTTTCTGTTGATTCTCTTATACAAATACTATAATAATCAGCCATATTCTGTAAAAATAGTAAAAAAAGAAATGTCTATTTAAGTCATTAAAAACGCGGGAATTTATCTACGTGACGTAAATAGGAAAGATTATAAAGGGAGTGTATGAATGATGACGCGTTAACAAAAGTTTTAGTATCGATAAAATCGTATGAGGAAAAATGATTTTACAAATACATGACGTATCTAAGAACTTCAAAGAAATTATAGAAAAGCTACTAGTAACGACAAGGAAAATTAGCAATTATAAGAAACCAGAGATTTCCTCACTCAAAGCTAGTGCAAATAATTCAGTACGGTGAAACTGCATATGAGTTCCATATACAATGCCTACAGCTCTCCGATACATAAATAAACGTTTCATAAATGAAGGTTTAGCATTAGTTGAGATTACGCGACAAAGTGCAGAATGCTTTCTACATTAATAATTTTCTTAGTTATTAATTAATATATTTCACAAAAGATTAATTGAAAATAACATAAAATTTCATCCGTTTATATAAAGAGTCGATCAGGTAGATTTGAGTAATTATCCATTAACAAGTAAATTACAGAGAAATTAGTAGTAATGAACTGAAAGATTAGATTTTCAAAATATGATTTATATTTTGGTAGAAGAATATTATTATTCACCCACTTGTTAAATCATATATATAGAAGATTAATGATCTTTAAAAATAACTGCTTCATAATATAAATCGTAGAATGAAATTTATAAGTAAATATATTTATAAAATATAAGCTATTAATCACGTACTTCTTATAGTTTAGGTTCATAATTATACTATTAAAAGTCAACTAAAAAATTGTTTCAATAAACTTTATCAATAATTAAATGTTTTACTGAATCTTTGTATTAACAAATGACTTCTATTTGAAATAAATGATATTTTATTGCTTAATATTACTATTATGTAATAAATTTTCATTACTAGTTTATATTGAAAATTTATTTATTTTTTATATTTCGTATTTTCAAGTCACGTTTGAGATAAATTTTGTATACGAAACATAGTGCATTTTAGTATGTATAGGCATAAAACTTATTCTATTTACCTTACATCTATTTAACTTCTCTATATATTTTTATTTTTTTAATACATTTCATATTTATAATTGTTTGTTAAGTACAGTCCAATGTAGGTAAGAAAATTAGCTTACAATCTTCAGGATTTTTTATAGGTAATAGTTCGTACAAAATATTATTAATTTGTATTTCAAATAGTAATAAAACAGTAATTAAAAAAATTGTTGAGATTATGAAAATTTTTATCTATATTAAATATGAAAAATCTATTTGAATTTTTAAAATTATCTAAAAAAATATTTTGACATGACAAAATTTATTTAAATTTATTTGGATTAATTATATTACAACTTATTCAATAAAATTTTCGAATTAGATTAATTAATTAAAAAAATTTTGTTATAGAACGAAATAACTTTAACAATATTAATACTAATTATTTTAAAAAAGAAATTCATGTTTCACTTATCAAATGTATGACTATGTTTTTTTTATCACTTACGCATTGTTGGCACTAATACTACGTAATGGATTTTCAATAAAAATTTTTCTATTATTACTCTAGCTTGTGGATGAAGATAATTTTCATCGAGCAATACAAATTTTGCAATAATGTATATAATAATTATAAATAATAATTGATTATGTAACAAAAATATAATAATAATAATATATATTATATTACAGAACATTATGATTTGGAAAGAACGCAAGATGACGTGCGTCTTTTATATTACACTGGTGAGCAAAAATAAGATCAGTATTTTAATGAAAAAAAAAAACATGTGATGTAGAAATCTAATATACTATGTGTCTACGCCTCTTACGAAGTAAAATGTTTAAAAAATAAAAAAGGATAAATTTAAACATGTGTTTAATTAATAGGTTACAATTAATTTAATGGAAATCAAGCTTATTAGCTAATGTAACCCAAATTTATGAGCTTAAACTCAATTAAATCAATTCCAACCTATTGAAACGCATGTATAAACTTTGGCCAGTTTTGTAAACAATTTTCATAAGAAGTGCAGACTTATGCACTTAAAATTATTCCTTTAAACTAAATAGCATGACCAGTAGCGGTAGTATAAACGTGTAAATGAATACCTCAACACTTAAAGTGAATATAAATAATTAATTAAAAAATACAAAATTTGATTAATATCAAAAAATGATTTTTGTAAAACATTATTTTTTCTTTTTTTAAGCTTGTGGGCTCAAAAAAGGTCTCATTGTTTTTATTAGTTTTTATAAAATACTATAAGTCGTATCGCAGTATAGCGGAGCTTATGCATGATACACAAATTAAACATGTTCTGATCTTCTGTATTATTTATCTATACGATAAGACAGATTCAACAAATTCAAAACCTTTCAACAAATTAAAAATCATTTTTTATTTTTGTGCACATACAGCTGTTGAGGCAAACAGACACTAATATATCGGTCATGTTTGTTTAGAGATGCTTCTTAGCACCACTAAATCTTTTATGTATCTTTATGATTAACATCTTGTGATTCCTCTAAAGCAACATTAATTTTTTAAGAGGTAACAGAAGTTGAAAATTCTATAATCGGGTAATAATGTAATGGAGGACAGGGTCGATAAAATGAAAACCATATTTAATTATAAATTAACTTGAAATCTTATTAACAAATAATATTTTTCTAAATATTTTCTTGAATATAGAAGCAATTTTTAACGATAGATATTTTGATTATGTCAAGTAAATATACAAAAACATCTTTTCTCACCAATTCTCCAAAACATTCTTACTTAATAATGAAGCTTCTAACTTTCGCCGCTTTATGAAAATTCAACATGCTTCTAAAGCTGTGATTTTTTCGTACACTCAAACAATTAGTACAAATTTTGAAAAACAATTTGTCTTTTTATTTAATTTTATTCATTATTATACATTTTAATAATTCTCAGTCATTTTATTTTTAGCTGTGCCTTATCCACAAAACAACTTTTGGTCTTCCGGTAACTGATACCGTAGAAAATAATAATTCACCAATGTAAGTATTTTGAAAAGCGAAAGTTAAAAAACTCTAAATGTTAAAAAAATTAATGTATATTCAACTAAACGTTTTTTTTGTTTATTATTTAAAGGATATTTACTCAATTTTTGTATATATTTATCGTGGAAAAAGATAGTAAAATAGTAAATAATATTGATTCACATTTTTATAAAAATTTACTGGTTTATATAGTCTATGTTATAATAATAAGAATAAAATGAGTAATTTTCTGCTTAAAATCGTAATAATATATTAATTTACCAATCAATAATTTTTATTTATTAAGAATATTTTTAAAAGATTATAGAGTATTATTAAGATTTTTTTTAATTAAGAATATTTTATATTATAATAATACATAACAATATCTTCACTTAAATCTATATCGGTTAGGTTGGACAGATTTTTTATTTGAACTGCAAATTCGTTTTGAAAACATACTTAAATTGTAACATTTTATCGATTACCTTAATTTTCATTTTTACGAATTGCAATCATTGCAAATTATCAATAAAATCTTTTTGTTACATTACCTTAAAATCTTTTTATTTCTAAAGAAATCAACAAAGTCTTGAAGAACCTGTGGATATGGGCGTAGATGTCACCGATGACGAAGCTCCTGCATTTTTAAAAGAAGCTTTAGTAAATGCAACAATGTCTACAGACAATACGATGAATCAATACTCTGAAGGCATTGTAAGTATAACATTAGTTAACTTGTAAATTACTTCATATATTGTTTTTAATAATTTTTCCGTAACTTAATCGAAAATGCTTGTATGAGATATCAAATAAGAAATCATATATCTTATGTAATATTATCAAACGATATGTGTCGAGAGTATTATAATTTGTTCAGATCTTATGTGAGGCCTCATGTACGTACAGTACCGTTCAAAAGTTCGTTAACAAAATGTTTTTTTGTTTAACATTTTGTTAACGATTTTGCACGGTACTGTATGTCGTACATAACTTCATATAAAATCTTAAATAATGACTGGTATAATCAAATATATATGCATGATATTACTTTCTAATCTCATATGAAACTTATGTAAAATTTTACATCGATCTTATATAGGATTCTTATAATAAATTCTATATAATCTTTCTTATTCCACATGAGGTTCTATGTAAGAACTTATAAATGATCTCGAATACTTACTTTTTTATGACTTATTTCGCATGAGAAGTAATGAGATTTTAAAAGATGTAAATTACGATGAGAATGATACTACATGATGACATATAAGATCTTACTTAAAATATTGCTTATATTAGATCTCTCGTGTAATATCGCGTATGAGAATTTTCAATACAGAAATCGTCGGAATTGTTTAAATAATAAAAAAAAAACATAAATTAATGAAAGTTTAAATTCGAATGTAACACACCGATCTTTATTTTATATATCATACTTTTTCAATTTATCCAGGGCAAACCCAGATTGCTGAAAGCAATTGCCAAATTTTTCTCGAAACGGATTAATGTACACCTCGATCCAGACACCAACGTCTTAGCTACAGTTGGAGCAACTGAGGCTTTGTACGACGCGCTGCGTGCTTTTACTGTGCCTGGAGATGAGTGGATCATCATCGAACCTTTCTGGGGAAAATATGAACCTATGGTAAAACTGGCTTATGGCGTTCCTAGATTCACGAGCTTGAAACTTGTAAGTTTAAAATTTCAAATATCAGTTTTCTACTGTCAGTTATTTTTAGACTAGACATTTCTGTTGTGAATAATTTCTTAAAGGGTGAATTTCTTTGACTATTACAGACGAAAACTACAGGTGACATTAATGGCAATGACTGGATCCTTGATCGAAATGAATTTGCGGGATTGATTAACAACAAAACAAGAGGAATTTTATTCAATAATCCAAATAATCCAACTGGCAGAGTTTACACTCTCGATGACTTGTTATTCATTGCTGATCTAGCAAAAAATCATAATCTAACTGTCATCTCAGATGAAGTGCATGAATTTATAATATACGGACCATATAAATTAATAAATCTAGGTAAAAAACAAGCATTATTTGTCTAGTTATATTTAGACATAAAATTTGAAAAAAATTAATTATAATAATTTTATGATTTTTCAGCTTCGTTACCTGGAATGTTTGAACGAACTGTCACAATTGGTTCTGCAAGCAAAGCTTACGGTGTAGCCGGCTGGAGAATTGGCTGGATTTATGGACCTGCTAATCTTATAGATCGCGTGAACTACGTCCATGACTACGCTGTACAGAGCGCTCCAACGCCAAATCAAGTACGTAGATTTATTACTGGTCTATGCCATTCATATGACAATATGAAAAAAGTCATTTAATGATGTATGTGAAATTATGAAATGGAATAGCGTCCATAATTTAATAAAAAAATCTATTTGAAATCTATTTGTTAGATATTAAAATCAATTTTTTAAATAAAGTATATCATAAAATCGCCTAATTCTAGATCATACCAAATGTTAAATAGCATAGTAAGTAATAGATTAACTTTGCGATTTTTTTTACATTATTAGTTACCCTTTTAAATGAACTTTTAACACTTATATAAAACATACGGTTTTATATTATACACAACTCATTTTTATTTTAGCTATTGATCCAACTTATCTTTAACTTTTGCAATGACACTAAATTCTCACTTTCATCTCACAGATAGCCGTGGCCGTTGGCTTGGAAGAGGCTTATGACCATCAAGGTGAACCTCACTCCTTCTTCGTCGAAATGGTGAAAAACACGACACTTAGGCGGGACTTCATCGTGCAAGCCTTCAGGGATGCTGGTATGCAGCCGGTTGTTCCTAATGGCGGCTACTGCATGCTTGCCTGTTGGCCGACCCCCAAATTCAGAGAAATAATGAGTAAAGTGGCAAATGACAATTTGGACACTAGATTCACCGACTGGTTTGCAAAAAAAATCAATATTGAAGGCTTCGCTGGTTCTGATTACTACGGTTCTGGCCATGGGCATCATGGACGAAATTACATTAGATTTTGCTTTCAAAAGGTAAGTTTAACAGAAATATTATCGGTTATCGAATTTTTTATAAAAATGATTTCATTTATATAAGATTGATTTTGTGGAGATGTAAAATTTTACGAATTGTAACTTACACTAATATGGAACACTTTTGTTACAGAGAAATGATACACTCCAAAGGGCTCGAGCAAATTTATTAAAATTGAACTCACCTGATTTAATCATTTGAAAGAAAGTCTTGTGAAAAAATTAAAGTACAATCTATCGTTGTGCTACAGAAGATCGACTGAAAGTGTCATTTATCTTTTTTGATAAATGTAGAACTGGTACAAATTATTAAAGTTAACAATTATTTATTTTTATATTAATAATAAAGAATTATATTTACTAATTTTATTTACTATTTATTAAACAATCAGTTTATTGTAAAATAAAGTATAATTATAAAATGATTATTACATTCTTTCTTTTATTGCCCCATTCACAAAATATCACAATTTCTATTTTTGAATTTCGCGCTTGATTATTATATTCTCTATTCCCATTATAGACTTGATTCTTAAAGTTCTTTCGATGCGAAAAGAATGCACAACATCACCAATGTACACTACACTTTACTTTGTATCTTATATCAGGTGATATCAGCAAAATTGACATTATGTAGTTTATATCATGTAATTTCTGAAAGTAATTTCTCGAAAATTTCAGTGAGTAATATTTTAAATTGAAAGATAAGTAAAATAAAACTATAAAATTAACTTTTATGAACAAGGTTATCTTCACCAACGATTGGTAATATCGAATATTTATTTTTTCAATTATCAAACGTATGACTATGTTTTTCTATCACTTACGCATTGTTGGCTCTAATACTACGTAATGGATTTTAAATAAAAATTTTTCTATTATTACTCTAGCTTGTGGATAAAGATAATTTTCATTGAGCAATACAAATAACTTTTATTAACAAGGTTCTTCACCAACGATTGGTAATATCGAATATTTATTTTTTCTTAAATTACTGTATTATGTTTTAATAATGATAATTTATGTTGAAAGGTCCGTCTATATATGTTTTGAAAAAAATGATGCCGATTTTAAGTATTATATAAATGTAAAATCTAAATCACTTAACACGATGTTATTTATTTAAATAAAATAAATATTTTATTAATTCAAATGTTTCTTTTTTTTTTAATTATATTAAAATTCGTAAATAAATTTAAAAAATGAAATACTTAAATTTTTCAAAATTTTAATTAATATTACACATATTTATAGGTATACAAAAACATAACCTTATGAAAGTTTTGAATGAGTAATTGAGTACATATACATTTTTATTATATATCTACCGTCGTACATTTCGCCCACGTATTGTGCACATGTTGGTAACAACAATTTTTGTTGCTAACAAAAATTAATAAAAAATATTAAAAATAAATGTATATAAACGAAAATACGACTAATAATTTTTAAATATAATTAAACAATTTAATTTGTATTTAAAGACTCGATAAGATATAGCGAATCCTTATCAATAATTTGAACATTAAAACAACTTCATGGTAGCAGCTCTATACATTAATCATATCGATTATATTTTTAGTAATTTAAAAAGTAACTCCATTTTATACTTAGCTAGTTTTACCTTGCAGGATAGGAAGTAGGTAAAAACTAGCTGTTTCTTGGCCTTCAGCCATTTTAAATGGTTAAATTTCTACCATAGCTGTTCTTAATTTATTTATTACTGCAAGGTAATCATCTCATTTTTATTTAAAATTATAATGATATATTTAAAAGAAAATGATACATAAAAATATGTAAAATAATTTTTATATATCATTTACTTTTTTTAATATTTTGTATATTTACATCTATAAGTGAAAATTGTGAAGTACCTACGTATGAAATGTAAATATAAATTTTTTAATCATTACATTTATTTTTGTTTGTGTACATTAAAACATATTATTTTATAAGTTTAACATCAATATTGTTATGAATGTATAACAATATTGAATTCAATCGAATTTATTGTTCGTGTGGAGTAGATTTTCAAATAAGTAGACAAGGTTTTGATCGCCACGAACTATCCAATTTTATTCTCTCTCTGCCGACGTTAAAAAAATTGGATGCCGAGAGAATAAAATTGGATAGTTCGCGGTGATCAAAACGTTGTCTACTTATTTGAAAAGTATAACAATATTTCC